>OY856186.1:48119459-48410552 GCA_963693315.1 Diogma glabrata
TGGCCATCTAATAATAAGAGCTTGTTTGAATTTATTATTTTGTGTCATGTGCTACGGTAACTTTGAGTGATTTTCAATGGTGTTTGACTTTTACATTTTAATGCGATTTGTGCTTATTCATATTATGTTCATAATATTATGACAATTGTTACGAAACAGTTGTCCAATCTCCGTAATTTAGAGTCGCCCTACTTCCTCACATGCACTAATTTATAATAACAAGAACTTTTGAAGTTAGTTTTACCCTTTTCAAACACAATTTCTTACATCCAGTTCGTAATCATTTTTTATATAATTTTTTTAAATTTTGTTACAAAGCAGATGTGCAATCTCCTTAGTGGGTTGCATTATCGTTAACAAAAAAAACAATCTACCAAATAATGCCCACCATTTTTTTTGGTATCGATTAAAAACGGCTTTTTTTCGAGCTATAAATACCCGTCGATAGAGGTCTTCTGCCTCTTAGTCGCTATTATTCTGACAATCGTATTGGACTTTTTTTGTTTTGTTTTGACGTCTACTGTCGGTCGAACCGTCCATCTTAAGATTATTGAATAGTTATTAAAAATCAGGAAAAAATCGAGTACAAAAGAAAACCAAAGGAACATTTTTGATGTTAAAGCGAAAAGGGACATTTTTGGAATGTAGGATTATGGTTCGTATTCAAATTTATTCACTAAGCATGAAGTTGGAAAATTCTATTCTCTGTTCCAACAAAAAAGATTGCTGTTTGTTCTAGTCAACGTGTGATAAGTTGGCATATACCAAATAAAACGCGTTACATACTGAAATGTTTTGGTGAACGATGGAAAATATAGATATTTTAATAAGTTATATCCACTAAATCGATCTGTGATAATTATTGTAGTGTGTCAGATAAACTTTTAAATTGTATCGTGTGATCCGTGATTGTAGTTCTGAGGACATTGTCAACTTTCTGTTGTTGCATGATCGTATGCCACGTCAGGATTTTTTCTTACATACGGTCTGTGATATTTATCGCGTATGGATATGGTATCTTTCAGGATCACCATTCTGATGAGTTATCTTCGGATGCTCGTATGAAATAAAAATTACTGCAATTAATCAATAAATCAAATTAGTATAATTAATGTAAATAGTGATTGATTCTCGTGCATTTAATAACAATTAATGAAATTATTAATAAATTAAATTAGTATAATTAATGTAAATAGTGATTAATTCTCGTGTAGTTAATGAATTCAAATAATATGTACTGTGAATACTTTATTGATAGTCGTCATTTCGACTACTCATGTGAACACAAACAAACAAACAAAAATATATAAATATTAATGTAACTAATAATAACTCTAATTAATGTAATTAATTTTATTTAATAATATTTTTGGTTAATACACAAAAAAAGGAACTAAAACTATGTTGTGTTTGTAATTGTATAATACCAATTGAAAACAAAAAAAGGGGGAGCGCAAAAGGCTATTAGTGGAAAATATAAATCAAAGGAAAGGGGGTTGAATGATTCAAGTCTCGACCTCAACCATAGGCGTGTTTGTTCTGATTTTATTGTCTCATATTTGCTGGAGTGACTGGATGTAAGAAAAAGAACAAAACGGGGTCACTTATGAGTATCACCAAGTTTTTCAACCTATCAAGTAAAATATGAGGAGAGGCTAAGCTGTGAGGAACGGGAGGGAATCGGACATGAACATAGGGTGAGTCACATTGTGGTTTTGTTTTATTTGTATGTATGAATGATTATGGATATGTATGTAGGTGTTTGAGTGTGTGTATATGGATGTGAGGATGTGGGTACGTATGAGCGAGTATATTTGTTACATGCGCGTATGTCGGTCAGAATCCAATTGGAAACATGTAAACAAAAATTTTGCATAAATATTGTAAAAATTATTGATAAAAACTTAAAAATAATTAACATTAAAAATGGACGGCTTATTAATATTTAATCAATCAAATGATTTAGTTTATCGTAAATTTGATGATGGAATGAAAAACCAAAATTCGTGGATTAGCAGTAACGAGTAGATTAGTAGAAGAAGATGTTGCGGTTGAAAAAGAATATCTTCATTCTATTGTTATCTTACAAATATTTAGTCCAAATATTGCATCACAACGGATAATGTTCTGTCAACTCGATAATTCTTACTAGGAGGGCTCGGCTTGTTTCGCTACGCTTATAAATAAAGTTTCTGCGTAGACATTTTGTTGACGTAGAAGCAATGATTTCAAAAAGTGGTAATGAGAAATGCTAGCATATAATTTTTAATTTTTCTTTTTAAATATATGAATGAAAAATAATCAGAACTCTAGCTGATCAGTTCGGATATTTGAAAAATTAGCGATCAAATAAGTTAGAGATCAAATAAGCTTACTTGAAAACTACCGAAGCGTACCGAAGCACGCCGGGCCCTCCTAGTATTAAAAATTCTAACAATCAAATTTACGATCTCAAACTATCATACCAAACACACACATTACAAAATTGTCGCTGAAAAAAAATACAACAATCAATAATCATTTTTTTATTCTCTTTCATTCACAAACAATATATATCTAACTAAATATTCAACGTATTAATATATAAGATAAAACAACAAAGAAAAATGACGTCCATACTCTCCTAGATCAATGCATAAACTGAAAAGAAAATATAAAGTACTATAAACAAAGAAAAGATTTGGACGACTCCATTTGATCCATTTGATTTGATTTGAGGGGAGGCAGTTGAATTCAAAAATACATTTTAATTCGTCTATAACTTTTTTATTTATGATCCGAAAAATCTCTCAGATGTAGGTTACACTAAGATCAGTTAGCAGTGAAAATTTGGAATGAGCGAAAATTCGAATAAAAAAGCCTTAGGCTGTACAAAATACAAAGTTAGCGTATTAAAATATAAAATTTTCAAAAATAAGATATACATACAAAAATAAATAAATCACCTGTAATTAACGTGCCAAACCGGAAAGTAAATGGCTTTCAATTTGTCTGATTCGATTTTTTTTATTCTATTTTTTTTGCTTTATATTTTATTTTGGTTTTATAAATTAAATATTATGATACGAACACAACAGAAATTTTTTTTCTACTTAATTTACTACGCGACACAAATGAACTTATTCATTTTATTTTTTAAATTTTATAATATCAAAGTTAACATCTGAATTACAACGCAGCCATTATCAAAATTTTTAACAACAAATTTTGAGTTGATAAATTAATTTTGTTATTTTTTTATTTTAAAATCACTTCATTTAATAATTTAAGTTAAACAAGCACTTCAAAGAATTATACTTTGTTCACGAACTAGATTTCTTTAGGACAAAAAAAACAAAAACACAAATTTAATTTTTTTTTTCAACCCGGCCCTTTTTGGCTCATAAGTTCCGATCGAAAAGAAAACATTTTCATTTCCTTTCTTTGTTGAGATTTGGTCAATCACGGATTACTACATTTAATCCCACCATTCTTTGGGATTGACTCACATGATTAGCTGTTGTCAGTATTTCCTCCAAAAAATCAAAAATGCTCACCGAAAAACACAGCTGACAGCTCAACATGCAGGCGGCACCAAATCCAAAATCCAACAAGAAGTAACAGATCAGAATAAGAGTAAATAATCGACTAAGAGAGCCTCTATACGCAACTACGCGTATTTATACCCAAAAGATAACGACCGTTGGTGAATTATTTTTTTCCTTTCGTTAATTATTGGTCCCCACTAAGTGTGTTCACCATTAACTTGTACTAAAAATTGGAAAATAATTACAAACAGAAACACTGATTATAAAACGATTGCAGGAAATCTATATGGGAATAGCGGAACTACGAATTAATGATATTGCACAACTATTTTATAATGTTTTTACCAACGATTACAAATTGAATATCAAAAAAAATTATATTGGGAAATAGCACACAACTGGTTTATGATAATTTTTCAACGGAAACCATTGCAGATGGTGATTACGGGTTGAGTATAAGAGACTATGTTTAAAGGAAAACGAAAACAACTAGGAAAGCTTCCGTTCATTCAAATTTAATGTTGGTGAGAAAGTAATGCGTCTCTAACTCAAGGGAATTACACAACTGCTACGTTGATCACCAGACTACTTTGTTACAAATGGTATTAGCTTTGCTCATCTTAACCCTGGCAGTATATTACCGCACTTTGATGAATTTAGAAATATCATCAAGGATATTCCACTTGATCTCATAGCTATTTCCGAATCATGGCTTAAAGAAAAGCATAATGACCATTTATTTTCACTCCCTGGATATAATTATGTTCGAAAATATAGGTATGCAAGACGGGGTGGAGGAGTCGTTCTATATATCAAAACTCAAATTAAATACAAAATTGTTTGGAAAAGTTCACCTTCTTCTAGTTTTGAAATGTTATTTGTGGAAATTGAAAATGATTGGAAGAAGCCCGTGTCTCTGCCGCATACAGAGTTTTCTACGCATACTCAAAACTTTTGCGATCAAAACATCTTTCGCGGTCGTGTAAACTCACACTTTACAAAGCATTAATCCGACCTGTGCTTACATTTGGAAGTGAAAGCTGGACACTGACTTCCTCCGATTGTAGAATTTTGTCAACATTCGAGAGGAAGGTCATACTGTAGAGATACCACTACGTCTACCTATCCAAATCAAAACACATATAATAAGTTATAAGGGAATTCCCATGACGTAATTTCTTTTTATCAAAACAAAATAATAATAATTAAGTAAACAACATTTCATATGTTTACAATTATAAGTAAGCGAAGTTTTATAAACTTTATGAATTATACATTATTCAAAGTGTGTCATCATAAAAGTGTGTCATCATATATTATGTTTCAAAACATTGGAACTAATTTTAAATAATTTTAAATAAAACAAAAGGTAAATAATTATGATGATACAGATTTTATTACGGGGAAAATAATAAGTAATTAAGCAAAAATATATTATATGTACATTTTGCTAGAATTGCATTTTCTACATAATTAATTTGAAATAAATATATTGATTGATTTAAGTGGGGATTAGGAAAATGAAAATGCAAATCCAAAAATTGTATAAAAGAAAGTTTTCGAACAAATAAAAAGCAGAATCAGTTTGAATTTAAATCGTGTTTTCTTTACTTTCTCTGATCCTCCTGACGACCTCAGTTGACGCATGTCAAACGGGTCTAACGGTTTCTTTCTTGGTGCAAAGTTGTTTCGGCAAACTGTATCGTTGAAAAACCGAACAGATTTGGACTTACGGACGTATAGACGGGCAGTGTTAAAATATCTCTTGTGGTATATTTTACCACCAACAAAAGTTTAAAGTATAAAAAGTAATAAATACGCAGTCAGATCAAGGTAGTGTACAAATGTCGTTTACTCATGATATAGAGAACGATCTTATGGTGTACACCCACCACATGGCGAACTTGCCATTCACGAACTAAAACTGGAATTTTGCCCAACGAAACACAACAATAAATACCGATTATTAAATTTATTTTGAATTAAATCAAGTACGAACAATCAACTATACAAATTGGAATTGACAATAACAGAAGGAGTTAAATTATACAAATTTAAATCAACACATTCAACACGTTACTTGAAAAATGGGAAACTCAGCTCAAAAGACGAAGGAAGAAGAAGTGTTCATCACAAATGGACCTAATTCGTCAACGAACATATCAGAGAACACGTCACCAATAAACAAATATGAAATTATCATATTTGCAACGATAGTAGTCTTGATAATTATATATATAATCTTTAGATTAAAGGGTTATTTTCAAAAAACCGTACGTAAAGAAATAACCAAAACGACAATTTCAACAGTTTAAACAAAAAAAATTTTTATTATTAAACCTTTGTAATAGTTAAGATACTTTTCAAATAAATAAAGAAAACTTTAATTTTTATTAATTAAGACAATATATATAAGATATTTTTAATAAATGAATTAATAAATTTTAAATAATATTGAATGAAATTTCTAGAATCATAACTAATTATGAATGGATAATTTAAAAAAAAATAATATTTAAAAAAAAATTTCAGTTTAAATGAACAAATTACATTTAAGTTAATTTTTCTCTTTTTATATAATAAATTAATAAAATTTCTTTTTTTAATAAAAATGAAAATTAACACATGATATATGATTTTTTTTTTTATAATAATAAATAATGTTAAGCAAACATTTTTCTTTAAAAAAGTTGAAAATAAAATTTTGTGATTCTTTTTGATGATTTGATCACTGATGGAATCCACTAAAAAAGCGGATGAAATAATTAAGGAAATAGAGAGAATTCTTCTTAACTTGAATAAAAACCCGAATAGGAACTTTAGCCACAAGCACATATTGGATTGTACGACACAATTGAAGTCGTACAGATCAGACTTTGAAAGACTAGTCAAGACATTAGTATCAGAACTTGACGCTGACACTTTAGAGAAACTTAAAAATAAGTTTATACAAAGGTATACAGTTCTAAAAGAAAAATTGAACAGTCTCTCAGCGGAACTGTTAGAATTATCTATAAAAGAAGATACAGAGAATTTAATAGAAATGGCGTCATTCGACATAGAAAAAACCCTGAAAATTGTTCCAACGTTTGACGGAAAATCTAACGATCTTCTGATATTTTTAAACCTAATTCAACACTTTAGTGAAACACTAAAGAACGACGTTGAAAAGACAAAATTAATCGAATTCATTTTGGATACTGGATTAACTAGTAATGCCAAAACAAAGTTGACAGCAACTAAAAAACCAAAAACCATTCCTGAGTTGAAAGGATTATTCAACCGTATTTTCAAGAAGAAGACTACATGCTTGAACTTACAGACTCAACTTACACAGTGCAGACAGGGGAGTTCATCTGTTGAATCTTATAGTAATAAGATAGAAAACATAATAACAGAACTAAATGAACTTCAAATAGCTGAGCAGGGTGATGCTCATAGTGACATTATCACTAAGCTAAACGAACAGACTGGACTGAATGCATTTAAAACAGGTTTAAACGAACCAGTTAAAAATATGGTTTATGCTGCTCGGGTAAATTCTCTTCAGGAAGCGATTCAATACGCTACTGAAATTGACGAACAGACAAAGACAGCCAATATGTTGCATTTTAATTCGCGAAACTATAGAACGGGCTATAGGAACCATATTTCGCATAATTTTAATAATTTTAAAAGGTCAAATTATCAAAATAAAAAGAATAACAATAATAATTTTTATAAAAAACATACCATTATTAAGAGAAATGGATGTAATTGTAGCCATAATGGTAGTAATAATAATAATTGTAACAATGATAATAATAATACAAATAATAGAAATTTTAATAAAAATGGTTACCGAAATAAAAGAATTATAATAATGTAAAAAGAAATTTCCAGAATGGAAGAGTTAATATTGTACAATCGGAAAACAGGGAAGGGGTCTCCGAAAACCAGTTGTCGAGAGATTCCCTAACTTTAGAAACCCAATAAAAATATTTTATGTAAATCCTAGCACACAAACAAATTATATTAGAGTTTGCACGAACATAACAGAAGATTTGAGAACGTTTTTAATAGATACGGGAGCAGACATCTCACTGCTCAAAATAAATAAAGTTGCAAAAGAAGTAGATGTAAAAGATGATAGGTGTAAAATTACAGGTGTTACTAATGACAGAACATATTCGTTAGGAATGATAAGAGCAATTTTGAATCTAAAAGAAGGAAATATTGGACAAGATTTTCATTTAGTAAAAGAAGATTTTCCAATAAATACAGATGGTATTTTAGGCAGAGATTTCCTGCATAACAATTATTGTAAGATAGACTATGAAACTTACACAATTTCACTATTGATAAATCATGAAGAAATCACTTTACCAATGTATACAGAATTACAACAGAGCGGAGTTACGATACCAGCACGATCGCAGGTTATTAGAGCTGTCAATATCAATTTAAAAGAGGACAGCGTTGTATTAAATCAAAAAATACAGGAAGGCGTATACATAGCAAACACAATAGTTCCAGCTAAGGGGATTGCACATATTCAGATATTGAATACAAAAGAATATGATGTCACGTTAAGAAAAATTTCTCCAAAAACTGAACCATTATGTAACTATCATGTACTGAAAGTGGACAAAAAAGATAAGAAGACTACAGTGGAACAACGTTTTAGTAAAATATTGAAAGAATTAGAGTTAGACTCATTGGAAGAACATGCTAGAAGTTCAATTCTAGATATCTGTAGAAGCTATGCAGATATATTTTACGTAGAGAATGAGCAGCTATCAGCCAACAATTTTTATAAGCAATCAATACAAACCGTGAATAAAAATCCAGTATATATTAAAAATTACAGATTGTCACAAACTCACATGGAAGAAATTGATAGACAGGTAGAAAAACTGATTAAAGAAGACGTCATTGAACCATCAGTCAGTTCAGTTAATTCGCCACTATTATTGGTGCCAAAGGGAGAGAATAAGGATAAGTGGAGGCTTGACGTGGACTTCAGACAACTTAATAAAAAGATTATGGATGACAAATTCCCTCTAACAAGATTAGACGACATCCTGGATAATCTTGGAAGAGCGAAGTATTTCTCAACATTAGATTTAACGAGTTCATTCCACCAAATTGAACTAGAAGAGGAATCAAGACCACTAACATCATTCTCAACCAGTAAAGGTCATTATCATTTCAAAAGATTACCTTTTGGGTTGAAGATATCCGCCAACAGTTTTCAACGTATGCTATCGATAGCTCTAGCTGGCCTAGAAGCAGAAGCGTTTCTGTACGTTGACGACATTATAATATTTGGATGTAGTTTAAGTCATCACAACACAAATTTGATAAAAACTTTCGATAGACTAAGGAAATATAATTTAAAATTGAATCCTAAAAAGTGTAATTTTTTAAAAACTGAAGTCACATACCTAGGACATCTCATTACAAATGAAGGTATAAAAACTGATCCGCGAAAATACGATGTAATAAGAAACTATCCAACACCAATAAATGCTGAAGAAACAAAAAGATTTACAGCGTTCTGTAATTACTACAGAAGATTTATACAAAATTTTGCAGAAATTGCCAAACCTTTAAATAATCTTTCGAAGAAAAACGTTACATTTGATTAGACCGATGAATGTAAGAAAGCATTCGCTACACTTAAGGAAAAACTTATCAATCCACCAATACTCAAATATCCTAATTTTGAAGAGAAATTTATGGTAACAACGGATGCGTCGAACTACGCACTCGGAGCCGTACTTTCACAAGGTGAAATCGGGAGAGATCTACCAATATCATACGCGAGCAGATCTCTGAACAAACATGAAGTAAACAAACCAGTTATAGAAAAAGAGTTACTAGCAATACACTGGGCTATTAACTTCTTTAGACCATATGTGTATGGTAAAAAGTTTACTGTGGTCACTGACCATCGACCTTTAGTAAGTTTGTTCACTCATAAGAACCCATCGTCTAAATTAACGAGGATGAGGTTAGATTTATGCGATTACGATTTCGATATAATATATAAGCAAGGAAAAATGAAGACTAATGCTGATGCATTGTCTAGAATCAAAATTGACTCAGATGTTTTAAAAGCGATGATACCTACATCTACTGTTAACATTGTCACGAGAGCTATGAAACGAAAAGAAGAGATAGAAAAGATTGAGACGAATGATACTACAGAATTGGATAAGGGTGCGCAACCTTATGCACGGCACTGTACATCGATCTCAGAGATAAAAAATTTAAGAAAATTAAAGTTTAAAAATAATAAAAGTTTGCACAATGAGGAAGAAGTTTTAATGACATCCAGCGATAATCCGCCTATGAACTTAGGTTTTAAGCAGGAGAAACTGAGATGGAAAGCAGATGATAGAATAATTAAAAGTTCAGCGCATAAGAATAAATGTAATATTGATATCAATGACGAAGAAGTCGTAGTAGAAATCAGCGATAATCCGCATATGAACTTAGGTTTTATGCTGGATAAACTGGTATGGGTAATGAAAAATGAGAACATTGAAAAGATAGCGCTTGAAATTAATGATATAATATTTACACGTGTTAAGATAAATGAATTCAAGGAAATATTCACCGAACTGCAGTCGGGATTAAATAAAGATATTAAGCAAACTAATCTAAAAATAATAATTTATGAAGCTCCATTAAGAATAATTGACAATGATAGAATGTTAGAAATAATTAAACAATTTCATGATAGTCCACACTCTGGAGGACACTCAGGTGTGAGAAGGACAGCTAACAAAATTAAGCAACGTTACATCTTCAAAAATTTAAGTAAACTGGTTAAAAGTTATGTAAGTAAGTGTGAATTGTGCGCTAGGAATAAGCAGAATAAAAATGTAAAAGAACGAAATGAGCATGTTAAGATAAGTAAAGATAATTTAATCAATGAAGTACATAATTATATATTAAAAAGATATATTCTCAAAGAGAAACAAAATTTCAAAATTCGTTAATAGATATGGTTAAAAGCAGGTGATCGTAAAAAATTAGATCCACCTTATACAGGACCCTATGAGGTCATAGGTATAAATAAAACAAATGTTAGAATAAGAAACGGTAACTTGATTAAGGAAGTACATAAAAATAGACTAAAAAATTATGTTCCCAAATAAAATCCCAATAAAAATTTGCTAAATATTAAATGTTATGGATACTAAATATTTTTAAAATCGAAACTTATTTCATAAATTACGCAAAAATTTGTTTTCTTGCCTTTAAAAACAAATTTTTGTTAAAAAAGGAAGGGAGGTGTAGAGATCCCAAGTAACAATTTTGCTCTAAATATGCTTTAAGAGCGCTCTTAGAGCTGATTTATAAAGCTACGTGCTTTAATGTTTGCTCTAGAAGCGCTCTTAGAACTCTTATAGAGCTTAGTAAAAGCAAAAAGTGGCGGTTTATAGAGCAACTTTATTGTTTTTTTATCTCTATAAGAATTATTCCGGATTCCATTATGAAGCGCATAACTCTATATAGCAATTAAATGAAAACGTTTGAACCAATCATTATAGAGGTTTCTTTCAGCATTTTGCTCTAAAACGAACTCGAATTATTTCCTAAAATATTAAGCCGACGTAATTTTTAAAACGAATTAATCCGAATAATAACATTATTTTTTATTAGATTTTTTTTAAAGAAAATATTTTGTGTGTTTGACTTATTAAACTAAATGAAAATTAAATTGGAATATCGTTTAATTTAAACTGTAAAATGTACATTTTGAGTATGGATTAAAGTGAAATATGCGTGCCATTTATTTTTTGTCGTGAATATTAATACGATACTTCTTAAATTTTCAACGGGCTCTTGAAATATGTAATAATTATTATTAAAATTAGTAGTTATAAAAAACATTTTTTTTTATTTTCGTAACAAACTTGATTTTTCAATATTTTTAAACTTAGTTTGGAAAATTGAGTATGACTTTAAGAGCTATACCTAAATTAAAAATTTCAAAAAATAAAATAAAAATAAATTTTCTATTAAATTCAAGAATGGCCGATTTTTTTTATATTTTTTTTGATTAAATATGGACGGATTCTTGCAACAGTTGTCATTTATGAACTTTAAAAGCTTTTTATCTCACTTGATATTATTACTCAGGATTTCGATTTATTGGGGAGTAGTTTTTTTCTTTGTTAAGATAGTTGTAAAGCAAGTAACTGTATATGATTATCCTTTTGTTTTCATCAGAGCAACAAGCTAAAATACAAAATAATAAATAAACATAGTAGAGCATTAAGCTCTATATTAGATTTTTTGTTGTTGGAAGCGTTTTATAGAGTATATCCCTTATAATATTTTGACAGATAAAATGACACAGTCGTAGGCCATGCTAAATGAAATTTGATATGTGTTTATATTAAAAATCAGTTAATTCATTAACTTTTATCATTAGTTATTCTTAATATACATATTTACGAATGTTTTGTGCATTACCTGTTTTAGAAAAAGAAAAAATCAGTGGTCTCATAAAACCTCAACAAACTACGATTATTTACATATAAGTAAAAATGTCAATTCTTTCTAATAGAGCGGTTAGCTAAATCATAACCTCAAACAATAAAAAACGTTGTGCATTTAATTGATGAATTGTGTACACGTTTCAAAAGATCCTAACATTCGTGCACAAACTGATTTTAATGAACTTTACTATTACTTTCCCTTTTGCGCAATATATACCAATGGCCATGGGATTTAAAAAATTCAATTTTATTATTTGAAAAAAAAATTCATTATTTGAGAAAAGAAGAAAATTAAATTTAAATTAAAATTATCTGCCAGCTCTACATAAGGAAAATGCAACTCCCAATAGCAGTAAATGAGTGTAAAACAAATTTGTATTAAAGCACTTAAATGAACAAACCAAAACACTCTAACCATGCTTTAATGCAGCTCTTATACGAGATAATTGTATGCCCATGGAATTTTTTTATTCCAATATATAGCGTGCTCTATAAGATTATATATTTAAGCTCTAAAAGTGGTTATAGAGCTCATTAATAAAGCTAAATGCTCTACAAGCAAAAAGAGCTAGAACTGTTAGGCAACAATGAATTAGAGCATTGTAAATTTTGCTTAAAGCTGTGAATCACTATTAATTACGTTTAAGAGCTATCAGGCTAATTATTTTAACTTAAAGAACTGTAATAGAGCACATTGATTCTTTCAGCTCTAACAATTGTTACTTGGGGATACTACTACGTCTACCTATCCAAATCAAAACACATACAATAAGTTATAAGGGAATTCCCATGACGTAATTTCTTTTTTATCAAAACAAAATAATAATAATTTAGTAAACAACATTTCATATGTTTACAATTATAAGTAAGCGAAATTTTATGAACTTTATGAATTATACATTACTCAAAGTGTGTCATCATATATCATGTTTCAAAACATTGAAACTAATTTTAAATAATTTTAAATAAAACAAAAGGTAAATAATTATGATGATACAGATTTTATTAAGGGGAAAATAATAAGTAATTAAATTGACATATATATTATATGTACATTTTGCTAGAATTGCATTTTCCATATAATTAATTTGAAATAAATATATTGATTGATTTAAGTGGGGATTAGGAAAATGAAAATGCAAATCCAAAAATTGTATAAAAGAAAGTTTTCGAACAAATAAAAATCAGAATCAGTTTGAATTTAAATAGTGTTTTACTTTCTCTGATCCTCCCGACGACCTAAGTTGACGCACGTCAAACGGGTTTAACGGTTCTTTCCCTGGTGCAAAATTGTTTCGGCAAAGTGTATCATCGAAAAACCGGACTGTTCAGGACATACGGACGTATAGACAGTGTTATATCTCTGGTGAATTAATTTAAAATCAACAAAAGTTAAAATTGAAATAATAAATACGCAGTCAGATAGCAAGAGTGTATAAATGTCGTTTGCACACGACATCGAGAATGATATCATGATATACGCTCAGCACACAAAAATTCTTAAAAATTCAAATATTTAAACTTTTTCCAAAATATTAAAAATATTGCAAAAATTATAACAATATCAAAAATTGAAAATTTTTCCAAAATTATGAGAAAATCAAAAATTTAAGATTTTTTAAAATTCTAACAATATTCCAAAAATTCTTTCAAAATCAAAAATTGAAACTTTTTTCAAAATTTTAAAATTATATATAAAAGAATTCTATTTTATTTTCGAAATTCTAAAAATATTGCAAAAATTATAACAAAATCAAAAATACAATCTTTTTCAAAATTCCAAAAATATTTCAAAAACTATAACAAATTCAAAAATGTCCATGTCCAAATTCATGTTCAATTACATTTACGTCATTAAAACAGCTAAATTTTTTTTTCCAAAAAATTGGCTAAAAAAATAAATAAAATCATTTTTTGACACGCTTGACATTATTTTTTTGACAAACTTATAATGCCATAATTCTCAATAATAATAATAAATTTCATTTCAAACATACAATTAATTTTATTTTTTTCAAAAAATTGGGTAAAAAAATAAATAAAAATCTTTCTTTTGACGCACTTGACAACATTTTTTTGACAAACTTATAAAGCAATAATCTAGATTTTGGTCTATCATAGCAATCCCTACTATCAAGATTTCTCCAAATTCAACGTTCCTACTCGTACTCACTTAAAATGAACGTTTTTTAAGCCAAAAATATGAACATTTCCTTGTTTTGACACACTTGACGATTTTTTTGACACACTTGACGATTTTTTTGACACACCCCCGGTGCAGTTATCGAACACATCGTCCTTTCAGCTCTTTCCATTGAGTAAACCCATTTTTAGAAAAAAAAATTTCAAATCCGTCCAGCGATTTTCTAGATTTCGTAGGTTGTGACGGCCAGCCGGCCGGCCGGCCGACAGACAGACATACATTTTTTTTTTGCTTTTTTAGAATCAGTAGGTCCTAAAACGTCGAGAAATGCCAAAAAAAGTGGGGGGAAGAATTTCACTTTGAGCTCATGAATGTAATGCTTAGGTCTTTCAGTCCGAAGTAATACATCTTTGACAAGCTCAGTTTTCCCGAATATTTGAAAAAGTGCATATGTAATTCCTGTAAATAAGATCTCTAAGCCATCAATAATTAATGATTTTCGCCTGATCAGCATATTACCATGTCTCTCTAAAATTTTGGAAAAATGAATGAAAAATCAAATTTTGGACTTTGTTAATAAAAATCAGATGATGAATTTGTTTCAGTCGGGTTTTAGAGAGAAGTATAACACTGCATCTGCGCTTGTTAAAATAGTTGATGACTTAAGCCGTTCAATGTCAGAACACTCTGTACTTTTGGAAAAATTGAAAACCAACTTTAACTTTTCTAAGAGTGCCTTAAAACTTTTGCAATCGTACTTAACTCAAAGAACCCAAACTGTCCATTTTAATGACAATTTTTCTGGTCCATCATACATTACTACTGGTGTCCTACAGGGCTCTACTGGGGCCTATTCTCTTCTCACTATTTATAAATGATATAAATTCGTTGGTTAACATACATTATCATATGTTTGCTGATGATCTTCAAATATATGATTCGGTCCCACTAGCTAATTTTTGTGAATGTATCAATAGAATCAATCAAGCACTCCATACAATTACTGACTGGGCAGCTAGAAATCATATACAAATTAACTCCAAAAAAATTCAAGCTTTAATTATTACGCAAAATAAAACCACATTATTGCGCTTAAGCTCTATTCAATTAATATTAAATGGTCAGCCTATTAAACTGGTTCACAACTTAAGAGACCTTGGTGTTATTATAAATATTTCGCTTAATTGGGATGATCATGTGAACTAAAAAAAATTATATAACGCTTAGTAATTTGTGACATTCTGCACATTTTACACCTCGTGATTCTAAACTTAAGCTTATACGTTCGTTGATAGTGCCCCATTTTTTATATTGTGCTCCAATTTTTTCAGGCTGTTCTGAAAGTTCTTGGAATAAATTTAGCATTTAATTCATGTGCGCGTTATATATTTAATATTCGTCGTTAAGCTCTAATTACTATCCATACAAAAACTATTTTAAACTGTGATCTTCGTAACTATCTAAAATTCATGAAATCCTTGTTCATGTTTAAATTAATTAAATATAAAGAGCTATATATAATGTACAGTGATTTAAATTTTTCCAAATCATCGCGCACCAAGAATATAAATTTGCATATGAACTACAAAACTATGTCCAGACAAGCTTCTTTCTTTGTAAATGGTATTAATATCTGGAATTCTATTGATAGAGTTATTAGACCTCAGAACTTTATGGGGTTTAAAAAAAAGGAATCCATTAAATAAATTTAATCATACAGTACATTTTGTGAACCGCCAATAACTTGTTTCTTTTTTCTGTAAATAATCATGTTCCAATTTATTAATTTAATATATTTAAACTAAACAGCACATAAATTAATTAAGTTTAATCTTAAGTTGAAGGCTTATCTAAAGTATTATTTATAATTTATTAACTATAACAAAATAGTCTTTTGATGAAAATGGTAAATAACTATAATTCTGTATCTGTCTGTAAAAAGGTATTGCCTTATTGTGTACATTTTATAAACTTTTTTTTGATATAAATAAAATAATAAATTAATAAACAATAAAATCAAAATTACACAATCTTCCAAAGCTATCACATAGGTGTGAGGAGATGTATCTTTTCTTGAAACTGTTTATTTACATATTCCATCATAGACTGCGTAGTTTTATTTTATTTTTTCTTATTAGATTTATATTAATATTTATTCAAGTGTTTTTTTTTGGTTTAACTACTTTTTTTAAAGAACATTTTCCACTACGATGTTCGTTTCGTTCGATATTGGTACTTTATAATTACCACAATATGTTATTCCTCAAAAGAAACAGTATTCAACTTTCTTGGATACCCACTGCAGCACTATATGCGATGCCTTGGCGTTCATCTTGTAGATAGATGACGTCCATTTCATATCTCTCCATCTCCGTCGAAAATGTCATCTTTTTAACGTTTGAGTAACTAGATTCGAAATTAATTTGAAAAAATGGAATGAAATATTTCTGTACTGATACTACACATGACAAATCACTTTCAATTCTACTTAACAAAATAATTTTTCCATCAATTTTAATTATGTAAATTTTCACTCGACTTCGTGTTGTTTCATTAAAATTTTATTTCAGTTTGGTTTGTCACAAGGAATAAACACTATAAAAAATCTCTCTTATGTAAAAGCTTAATTGGGAGGGTGAATCTAATATCGTGACTTCAAAGCTATAACATATAGATTAATAACATATAGATGTTAGCTTTATCGTTAAACAAAACCGTATGTAAATACAGAAATATTGTTTTATTTTACGATGTGGCCTGTTTGTAAATTAAAATTTTGGTCATATTTTTTTTGATGTTTTAATTAGTTCTTCGGAATTCATTCTGTTGGGGCTAATATATATACATATATTTATTTTATGGAACAGTAATTTTTTTATTGTGGGTTTATTGTATAATTGTCGATGTGAATTAGGCTTTTTTTGAACTTTCTAATGTAATCATATTGTAAGGTTCCCTTGATGGAGTAGAAACACAAAGAATAAAAATATTTTATCTTTGAAAGCACACGGTGATGTTGGGGGTAGTAAAGAGTAATATAGCGTTGACCTAACTTAATACAAATTTCAATAAAACAAACGAATCGAGAACGTTTTGTTACATAATAGTGATGCTACATATATATTAAAAATTAAAAGAAATAAATCGAAGGAAATATCTTTTTAATTGAAACTTTGTCAAGATATAATAAAAAAAATCAAATAAATCGTCAGATGGTAAAAATTGATTTTTTCTTTTTAGAAATATACTTCCGTAATCTATTTTTTCTGTGATATTCCTTCTGTTTCAAAAATGAAAGATAGGAAAAAAACTTGATGGCGCCGATGGTGAAATATTAATCAATAGATAGATTAGTTTTAGTTTTCAGTTTAAAATCAATTTTTCTTCTATTTGCTGTCTAAATTTATATTCAACAAACATAAAAGCTATTAGAAAAATCATTTATTTTCCGAATGAAAATAGAAAAAGAAATTGTAACCACAACAATGTTAGCAGAATATTTAATGTAAACTATATAATAAAAATAGTGATAATAGTGAAAATACTAATAATAATAATGAGAATAATAATTGTAATAAAGTTTTTGAGTTAATAATTAAAATCAGACAAATACAAACTACTCATGGAATTATTATTTTGGTAATAGTTTTGTTGTTGTTGGTTGGTTTTTGAAATGGAAGGGGATACATTTTTAGATTATTTTATGGATAAACAAATGTGAGGTTATGATATTCATTAAAATTAATTACAAGCTCATTATAGTAAATGCACTTGTGACAATAGGTATATTTAAATATTTGTAATATACTGGTAAGAGATTGGAGATAGTTCTGATAAGGTAAAATAGCAGAAAAGCATATGACCACACAAATGGAAGGTATCCATACCACCAACTGCATTGAAACTCTAGTCACACTTGTTTAGACCCACTTCTCCGTCTAACCATGCGTAAATACGCAAGAGCAAAACATACAAATCTTTAGTTTAGTGGATCCCAAAACCAGGAAAATTGCAAAACAACTACCAAACAGAATATTCTCCACAATCAGAGCGAGTCGCAAATCAAACGATTTCCCGAATATATGAATCAGGAGTTTTCTTATTAAAACAGTATTGAAGATCGTTTAAAGAGTCTTAAATCCAAACTAAGTGTCGAAAATTTGAATGATGAAGAAAAAATGAACGATTTAAACTTATGGAGGCAATTGAATGATGTTTTCCATTCTAGAAAAAATAAATTCACTGTAACTCATAAAATTCCCACCATATTTGATACGCTTCCAATTAATATAAAACAGTACCGATTGCCTGAATCAACCAAGTCTTATATGTAATGAAGCGCTGCTTCGTTGAATAACCAACGAAGTGGCATAGCAGGCCGCGTACCTAGCGAGATTTATTTAGAGCCCCAAACTAGCTGCAATCTGTGGGGACGAGTAAATCCTGCCGCTCCAGTACAAATAAACAATAGTACGCGTAGCTCTTGATAAGATCGGATTAAATGAAAAACAAATAAGTGAGAAGGATAGACCCTGGCGACCCCCATACGTGAAAGAACCACGATCTCCACGTCCAACCCCATACTTCAACACACAATCATACACTCTCGCACCTCATATACTCATACACTCGCACCCCTCATACACACGCACACACACACACACACACACACGATTAGTATTTCCCAATACACAACTGGCGTTTGTTCGTATAAATGCGTACCCTTTCATCAATAGTCTGATTACTTCCATCCCTAAGGCCATAGATGTTACGAATGCGAGATTATAAACAACTAATTGATTTGTTGTTGTGTAACCCACAAATATGAAGTAGTTTATGTAAATAGAGATGAAAATAGAATTTAAAATTTATTTGTAGAAGTAGGTTCGTAACATTTAGCCCAAAACAAAAATGAACCGGTTGGACCAGTAATGTCAATGCTAACGACGGGAACCATATCTTGAAAGCTATGGCGAGTTTTTAAAATTTATTGAAAGTGAAAGCTTATGAAAGTGAAAATTTAACTCTCCTTGTTCGGATAAATTATAGCAAATCGTATACGAAATTAAAGATATTGTAAAGACAATAAGCATGTAATAGATTTTCTTATATGTTTCACTTTTCGCAGATCCGTCAATATAGAATTCCTTTCGATTTACTGACGGTCGACCCATTTACGTTTTTTCGCATCGGATAACATTAATTTTTCTAAGTCTGTCGTTTCGGGTTCATCACATAATTTTCGACTATGTGTTCTTGTTTTTTTTTCATGTAGCCTTGCTAATAAATTATTGACACTTTGTTTTTTTATAGTAGCTGCCTTCTTTTCCGATAAACTTTCATTATCATTATTTGAGCTATCAGGAACCTTGAAACCATTAGCCACCAATTTTTTTTTTCTTGATCGTCATGTTTTTCAACAATAAGTTATTACTAACAAATGACTAAATCTCCAAAAATAATGCAATAATTAAAATTTAAATAAGAGAAAAAAAACATAAAAATATTATGGGTCTATTCTTACAACGCCAATTTGCAACTGCTGATTTGTTTACAAAAAGAAACGAAAATCGAGGCGCTAATTACATGTTCATTCACCCCTACATACACACCCCCATGTACATAAACCCACGCATATACACCCACGCACCCATTCATACTTACATACATACTTATTTATATATACAAGGTTACTCACCCCATGGCTAGCCCAGATCCCGCTTCTTCAATCCGGCTAGGCCTTAGCCAATCATCTTTGGAATTTTGAGTTGCATCAACCAAATGGTGTAGGTGGTGTCCGAATTTGCACTCGTGAGTATTGAACCGAATACTCAAAATTATAAGGAATTGTTAAGCAGCAATCATCCATACTCAGCAATAACAGAAAGATTGTGCAATAATAAGCAACATTGCTACTATTGATATGTCCACAGAAAGAGATATCCTTGAACAATAATCACAAAATATAATGATCCGTTGTCCCAGAATCACAACATTAGTGTGCCACCATCAACAGTAAGGACCACACGGAGTTGATAAGAAAATTGGGTGTGTTCGATGCGGTCAACAAACAGAGAGTTATGGTATTTATAAATGTTCCTAACAAGTATCGCCTGTACATAACATGACTGTTTATTAAATTGTTAATTTCTATTTCGGTTTGAGTCATTAAACTTGGAAATGAATTTTTCCACGGCTTTGTGGATTTAATTCCTCCCCTTTAGTTTTCACATAGCAGACAAATAGTAATAATTTTGTTTTTATTTTTACAACAATTATATGGCACCACTGTACTATTAATTTTTTCAAGTTAAAATCAAAGAATTGCTTGAATCATCCTACCAAAACTGTTTGGTTGCAAAAAATTCACATATCCATCTTAGATTGTTCTATTAAACATACATTCAATTTTGGTACAGAACTTTGGCTTAATATCCTTGTAAAATTGAATTTTCCTTGGTTCCTTTTTTTTATTTACTACATAAGAATTTAATGTTATACATATATTTTGCCTTAGCAACACTATAAAATGTACTAAATGCGAATTTAATGTTATTTATATATATAGTTTGCATTAGTAACACTATAAAATTTACTAAATATGAATTGAAATTTTATATATATATATATGTTTTGCCTTAATAACACTATAGAATTTACTAAATACGAATTTTATTTTTACATATATATATTTGGTTATTAACACTGTAAAATTGGGTTTATTTTCTCTTCTAAATTTAACAAACATGACTATCACTTAACACAAACAATGATACGAGCGCCATTTTAATATTCGTTGCACTAGTTTATTTATGCAATTCACAACGAGGAACATATTTGAAAATAACTTACGGGTCTAGGAAATCACTTATCAATCCCCGCAGTACGTATCGGAGCTGAGATCAAACAGCAGAATTTGTATGAAGTGGAAAGTTTTGTCAAATACAAACATTTTTCTCTCTTACTCTTTGTTCTATGTCCATTCTACTCTGTTTATAGAAAAATGAAGTAAAATGAGTACTGCTTTCACACGTATAGTTCTTATATGTTTAAACCAAATTAGAAAAAGAAAGAAAGTGTTTAATAATTTTTCCTTTGAGAGAGTGCCGATTTATGGAATGTGTTGTTTGAAATATCTCAGCTTGCAATCAGTTTAGAAGATTGCAGTTGCGCAGTGTGCACGTGTTTATTTGAAGAAAAAAAAATTTGAAAAGGTAAGTTCTAGATTATTTTTGAACAGTAGTTGCATATATTGTATGTTATGTAATATATTTATTATTTAAAAAACTAAATAGATTTTGCAAAAATGGCCGCAACACCAGAATCAACATCAACAATAACAACATCACAAAGGTATGATATCACAGATATATATGATAAATTAAATTGTGGTTTTTTAAAAAAAATTAAAAATACTGGAAAAAGTGCTGTATGGTCTCATATGAGTGTTATAGTTAATGAACATAACGAGCCAACAACGTATGTATGCTGTGATCATTGTAGCAAAATATTGATAAGGAACAAGAGAGGTACTTCTAATCTGGTTAACCACCCGTGCATAAAGAAAAGAAAATTGGAAATAGCTGTATCTGAAAATGATAAAACAAAAACATTAAAAACATGTGTTCAGTGGACAATTAAAAACTTAGTACCTTTCTCCATTGTTGAAGGTGATGGATTTATAGAAGTGGTTAAGGTTTTTAGTGAAATTGGCTCATTTTATGGCAATGATGTGGATATTAAAAGCCTCATACTTCATCGCACCAACATATCCAACAACATTGTAAAACTATACAATGAAAAACTACCACTTATACAAAATGAGCTGAAAGAGATACATTTTGCAGCCTTGACCACAGACATGTGGACAGATTTTTATAAAAAATTATCATATATATCACTAACAATCCATTTCATTCAACAAAATAAAATTAATGACCAAGTAATAGCTGTCAAGCATTTCGATATGGAAAAACAGACTGCTGCGAATATTAAGGAAAAAATTTTGAATATTTGTGATAATTACGAAATAGATCTTAGTACACAACGATTTATTTTTGTCACCGATCGAGGATAAAATTTTATTGCTGCCCTTGATTCTTTCAAACGACTGAGCTGTGCTGCTCATTTAATGAATAACGTTTTGTTTGCTGCTACAAAAGACAGTATAGTTTTCACAGAAATTTGCGCAAAATGTAAAAGTCTAATTAAGTTTTTTAAAAAATCATCTAACCTGCAAAGAAGACTGAAAACAACATTAAAATCCGAATGTGAGACACGCTGGAATTCTAAATTTGAAATGTTCAAATCAATAAGAGAAAATTGGACGGATATAAACAATATTTTGGAGGAAAGAGGTGTACTGAGCAAAATCGATGGAATTAGCCGACATGCATTAGATGAGCTTATCTTGTTTTTAAATGAATTCTATGATGCGTCAATTTTATTTCAAACAGCTAATAAACCAACACTATATTTATGCTATCCGTATTATTTTCACCTGCTTGACAAATGTCAAGCAAATAGCGATGATTCAGATATGCTTAAAATTTTAAAAGAAAATGTTGCTCTAAACTTGCAGTTAAAATGGTTACCTGAGCTAAAAATAGAGCATCTTGCCGCGACATTTCTTTTCCCAAAACAAAAAAATTGGCCAACATGGAAGACAATAAGAAACAAGAAGTGTATCAGTATCTTGCTGATTTATATAATATAATTAAAAATGAAAATGCAGAAAATACCAATACCAATGCACCACAGGAAAGGAGATCAGTGTTTGACAGATTCAATGATGACAACACGAATTCGGCTCAAGCGGACAACGATACATCACGTAATTTTTTAAAATTTTATATACGTTTAAAAGATAAAGATAATAAAATATATTTTTTTACAGAAGAAATTTCTCGATACATAATTACACCAATTGGAGACTGTGATGATTTGTTAATGTATTGGTATTCCAGGAAAAAAACGTTCCCTAAATTGTTTACAGTATTTTGCGCTCTTTCGTGCATTCCGGCCACTAGTGCCTCTTCAGAAAGAGTTTCTCTGCCGCAAACAATGTTTTAACTTGCAAGAGAAGCTCCATTAGCTGTGATAATGTGAACAAGCTATTAGTATTAAATTCATATTTTAGAAGAATTGAATAAGCAATTGAATTAAATTCTAGCAACATTTTTTTTATTATTTATTATTTATTATGAAGAATGTATATAATATATATTAATTGAATTAAAAAATGAAAAAAAGCAATATATGAATGAAATAAACAGTTAAAAAATGTTATAAAATACTATATTATTATTTTTTCTGAAAAATTTATGTTGGATAGATACACCGAAATTACACAAGAAAAAATATTTTTGTTTTGCAATGAGTTGTTATATCCTACTGTTTACTGATTGCAATCACATATTGTTTTCTTCTATTTCTTTCCAAGTAACATTTTTGTATTTTAGTTTGCAATATTGAGAGCAATAAGGATAAAACGGGAGAGATTGTTTGTTCGTTGCTTTAAAGTATTCTCTTCTGTTATAATTTTGTTTTGAGTTTGCAGTCAGTTGGCAAACTCTCTTATAACAAACAGTTTGCTTCTCAGTTCTGGTACGTATGCCCTCCAATCTAGAAGATTCGATTGCCTTCCAACATTCCAATTCCTAATCCCCTTTTTATTTATCAGACGTTTCACCTGCGATCCATCATTCACCTCCATCAGTAAACGTCAACAAAAAAAACAAAATCCAAAATGATTCTCAGAAGAATAGTGACTAAGAGAGACAGATGACATCTCTCTTATTTATAGTAAAATTAACGGCCGTTTGAAAACAGTAACAAAACGATAAGTTTGTTTCTTGGGAATTGTTTCGCTAATTATGGTACCCACTAAGGAGTTTGCACATCTATTTCGGAACAAATTAGAGAAAAAAAAATATTGCAAGAGATGATTATGAACTGAATGAAAAAAAAATTGTGTGTGAAAAGGGTAAAAAAAATAACTACAAAAGTTTTTGATATTATAAATTTAGGGCGTGTGAGAACGTAGTGCGACTCTAATTTACGGAGCTTCGTAACACATATCAAAAGGCTGTGTAAGTTTAAGAGATGCTTTACGAGAATGTAATCGAAAATTCTAAGAGTCCTTAGAGTTCTCCAATATTTGTTGTGCCAAAAAAGTCTTTAAAGAGTGAAACAAAATGGCGAATTGTTGTAGACTACAGGAAGTTCAATGAAATAAGTATTAGCGACATATATCCCTTACCAAATATTTGTGAAATTTTAGAACTGCTTGGAAATTCAAAATATTTTACCATTATTGATTTTAAAAATGGATACCATCAAGATGCGCTGGACCAACAGGACAGAGAAAGGACAGCATTTAGTACTAATTTTTTGCATTTTCGCTTTACAAGGCTTCCATTCGGTTTAAAAGATCCTTCAACTTTCAACAATTAATGAATACGTAACATAATGTCAATCTCGCGTTACTTTACGCAAATAACTATAATTATTTGCGTAAAGTAACAAGAGATTGACATTATGTTATTTGAAAACTTACGCCAAGTGCCAACTGCAAACAGTGTTAATTATATTAATAAAAACTGTTCTAACAGATATTAATGGTGTAAAACGCTTCCTTTATTTAGACGATATTATATAAGGACATAATTTAGTTGATCATTACCAAAAATTAGAAAAAATATTTAAGTGCCCTAGAGTACTCCTGCATATATAAAATTTATCTAATTCTGGTTATTTGATTCTGGTTATAAATAGAAAGAACAGGAAGAAGATAACAGGAATTTAAAGCTAATTTAACTTGATATGTTCTAAAAATAAAAAGGCATTAATTATTATTGCTTGATCTAACAATCAAGTTGGTCCTAACTAACAACCTTCCTTTATAAAAATTAAAATTCAAATGTAAAAATGTTTTAGCTATCCACAAATCAACCACAACCTACGAGTCATAATTACATGTTTGTTAAATAATAAACTGCTAACCTTTTTTTTACTAAATATGTCTAACTTTATTAATAAACAAGAACAGAAATAATTAATTAAATCGTAATTATTCTATTCTTTGACACTGTAACACCAACAAAAAAACAACTTTTTGGTAAGCCAAATAATTAATTTCAGTTTAGGAAAAAAAAAATAACATAGCAAAAGAATGAGAACAAGAAGAAACAGCTTAAATTAAGCTTAATAATTTTCAAGGTTTTACCATTTTCTTTATTCAATTTTCTTTTTCTTCTTTTCATGTTAATAAAATAAACTTTTCGTTATTTTTTTTGTTTCTAACGAATTTGCATTTTTATGTATATAATCACATCAGATTGTAAACATCGTTATTTCCATTATTTAAATTTTATATGCAATAACATTTTTCAAAGATTATCATAGTTAAGATGCTTTAGACGTATAACATGAATTATTATTATGATTTTGGAATTATGTAAATTATATTAAATAGATTTTTAAGATTCACTTAACGGATATAAAGAAAAAGAAAACCTAATAATATTATTTAGTTTCTCTGAATATAAATCGGTTTGATGGTGGGAATATTTGCACTCATAAGCCACGGTGACACGCTTTTATGGAAAATAAAATTATCAATAATTGGAATGAGGTTGAATTATTAAGTGATTAACGTTTTCTTTTATTAATGGAAATGTTTTGTTAGAAAATTACTTGATCTGAGATTATATAACCGTAATACGTAATACATGTTCATGTTAACCTTTTTTGAATTTTGTCTGATAATGTTTTGTAACATTTCTAACCATATCATGATCTCAATTCAATACAAAGAAATTGATTAAATCACAAACTGAACAACGTGAATCGAAAACAAAATTAACGATATTTCGAATTTGAAACCATTACCTTCAATAATAATAATCGGAAAATCAAATCAAGGACAACGAAAATTTTTCTTAAGCTAACTTTTTTTTATATAAATTTTATGAAATATACTAGAATTTGACTTTAACTTTACTTTTTGCTTATTACATAAATTGGATATAATATTAATCTTATTTTTACATGCTTTTATTGGATTTATGGAATACGATTTGCAATCTATATTATATCCTTTATTTATGGACAAGCTTAAAATTTTGTTTAATTTTATATAATTTTGTAATATAAATAATAGAATTGAAAATTGTTTTAGAATAATATCAGTAGAAGAATATCAGTGAACTTTTAAGCTACTTTTGACAAACAGCTAAAAGAGTTGTGCTCGTGACCCACGATAAGTCATTACTGCTCGTATAGTTATTAAAAAGTAGTGTGAACACACTTTAAATCCAACGGCGAAATGTTTTGAAGCTAAAATAATAAACATAAGTTAAGATTTTAGACATGACCCATCGAGCCGGAAACCAAAGTGATAGGGAAGCAAATATTATGTATCTGTAAAAGCCTCCGTTTGTTACCATAAAGTTGTTGTAAAACTAAGCCAAAGTGATGTTTCTACCTGGGTTGAGTAATACCAGGGCTTGAGTGTTTTAAAAACTATTGTGAACTTTTATAAATATATCTTGTTAAATAATTTGGTTACTATTAGGATTTTAGAAATACTTCGAGGGCCAATGTTTGTGGTTTATGATTTGAAATATGACACGACGTGAAAAAGATTTTCTCTTCTTTTAACCATTTAAACATTATTGATACATATAGTGTAACAATAGTTCTTATGAATTATACTATACCTTGTTATACACTGCCATCTATATAAGCATAAATAAAATACACATTCTTTAGTCTAGCTTAACACGTTGTTATCATTACATGGTCTCAGAGTAAAAGTTTCAATTATAATCAAAAATAAAAGAAATAAAAATGATTGGAAACGAAAAAAATGAATGTGTTACTGTGCCAAATATACATCCACCAGAAAAGTTGTATATAAACTCAAAAGAAGACGGTAAAATGTATAAAAATTGGCTACAACAATTCAATTGGCACTCAATTGCGACGCAATTAAAAAAACAACCAAAAGAAGTACAAGCTGCTGCATTTATGTCGTCAATGTCATCTGGAGCAATCGACATATTTAATTCATTTAAATTAAATGATGAGGATCAACAAGACATCGATAAAATTAAAGAAAAATTCAACGAATATTTTTCAATAAAAAAAATGTGACATTCGAACGCTATAAATTCAACTTACTAAAACAAAATGAGGGTCAAACATTCGACGAATTTCTAACAACAGTCAAAAAACAAGCCGCTTCATGTGAATATGAAACACTTGAAGACAGTTTAATCAGAGACAAAATAGTTATAGGAATTTCGTCAGAAGCTACTCGGGAAAAACTTTTAAAAGATAGTTACTTGACATTGGAGAAAGCAATAGAAGAATGCTGCATTAACGAACAAACTGCAAAACAACTACAAGTTTTACAACATACTCAAAATGAAACAATTGATGCTATACATACACATAAAAAACGTCAAAAAGATACATACAACTGTAAACGCTGTGGAACAACACATGCTGTAAAAATGTGTCCAGCTTTCCGTAACAAATGTGAAAAGTGTGAATTTACAGGTCATTTAACAGAAATGTGTCGTGCAAAAATAAAAAGAAGTGATCGTAAACAACATAATAAAAAAAAATCCAAAAACATTTATACGGTAAAAGAACAAAACAACAGTCAATATCAAAGCAACAAGCAATTTGACAGTGATGAAAATAATTCAGAATTCGAGTATCACGATAGTGAGAGTGAAGACGTCCTACATTTAAGCGCGATAGTAGTTGATGGTATTGAAATACAAAATGACAGCTGGATAGAATTAGTAAAATTTGGAAACAACACTGTGAAATTCAAACTAGATAGTGGTGCAAACTGTAATGTATTGTCAAAAAAGTTAGCTGACAAAATCAAAGCAAAAATAGTCCAATCAGACACAAAAAATTTAGTATCATACTCGGGACACAAAATGAACGTGATAGGAGAAGCTGACATCCCATGCCAAATAAAAAAATTTCAAACAGTTATTAAATTTAAAATAATAAAAGATAATTTTTTACCAATTTTAGTGAAACCTACTTGTCAGGAATTCAGCCTACTACTGAAACCGAACGATACTTTTATCCATCAAATTGATGAAGAAATTTTTAATGGTCTAGGGTGTTTAAACAATTACAAATACGACATTGATTTAGCAAAAAGCTGGTATTTGAAAAACATCCACCGAGAAGATTACCACACATCATAAAAATGGAAGTAAAACAAGCATTAGATGATATGGAAAAAATACAAGGTGTAATCGAAAGGACAAAAATACCAACACCAGTGGTATCACAAATGACAGTAGTTCGTAGAAAACATAAAAAATTACGAATATGCCTGGATCCAACTAATCTGAATCAAAATCTTCTAAGAAGACATTATCCACTCAAAACATTAGAAGAAATAGCTGCAAACATTAAAAATTCCAAACGTTTCACTTTGCTAGATTGTAAAAACGGATTTTTACAAATCCCAGTAACAGAAAAAACGAAAAAATACTTAACATTTAGTACACCATGGGTACGTTATTCATTTCTTAGACAACCCTTTGGTTTAGCATCTGCTCCGGAAATTTTCCAGGAAATAATATCGACAATATTAGAAGGTCTTGAAAATGTCGAAAGCTCCATGGACGATATTTTAATACATGCCAAGGATGAAAAGGAACTAAAAATAAGGACAGATGAAGTAATCGAAAGAATTGCCATGTCGGGATTAAAACTAAATAAAGAAAAATGTGTCTTTAATACGAACAGAGTAAAATTCTTGAGACACTTACTAACCGATAAAGGAATTCTTCCGGATAAGGAAAAAGTTGAAGCAATAGAAAAAAATGCTACACCAACTACAAAGGACCAACTAAAACGGTTTTTAGGAATGATAACATACCTTTCAAAATTTATTCCCAACATGTCAAAAGAAACCGAACCGCTTAGGCAACTTATTCAAAAAAATTCAATTTTTATATGGGATTGCGAACAAGAAAAAGCATTTAACAAATTAAAAACGTGTCTCAAAACAGCTCCAATACTAAAATATTATGATGTCAACAAAGACGTTTGTATATCGACCGATGCAAGTTCAAAAGCATTTGGTGCTGTACTCATGCAAGATGGTCACCCAATAGCATATGCCACAAAACTATGAATAAATATCAACAAAACTATCCTCAAATTGAGAAGGAGGCTGCTGCAGTACGCTTTGCTTGTAGCAAGTTCCATGAATATATCTATGGAAAAAATATCATCATCGAAACTGATCATCAACCTTTAGAAACGATCTTCAAGAAAAACATACACAGTGCTCCACCACGACTACAACGACTCATGTTTGATATAAAGAGATACGCTCCAAAAGTAATATATCGCAAAGGAAGTGATATTCCAATCCCTGATACACTAAGTAGAGATTGTGTTGAAGAAACTATGTCTAAAAAAGATGAGGATGAAATCGAAGTTCATTTGGTATTGCCAATGTCAAAGCAATATCACCTAAAACTAGAGGATGACATAAAAAATGACAACATTTTAAAAACCGTGGTTAATTATGTAATGAATGGATGGCCACAAAGTGATAAACGATTGGAAAAAGAAATAAAACACTATTTTAGCTTCAGAGATGAACCAGCTTACTACGATGGATTACTTCTTAAAGGCGAAAAGATAGTAATACCGAAATCCAGAGTTCCAGAAGTGATACGAATTGTTCATCAAGGACATTTAGGTAACACAAAGTACAATAAAACGTGCTCGTCAAACACTTTATTGGAAAAAGCTAGCCACTGATATATCAGACTTCATAGATAAGTGTCCAGTTTGTCAGTCAACTCAAAGAAATCATCAATCAGAGCCACTTATTCAAAAGGACATTCCAGAATATCCATTTCAGATAGTAGCATCAGATCTATTCAAATTCAATTCAGAAGATTACATATTAGTCATCGATAGCTACTCAGGATGGTACGATTTTAAAAAATTAAAAACCCAAACATCACAGGAAGTAATAAAGATATTAAAAGAATATTTCACAACGCATGGCATACCTGAAGTACTAGAATCGGACAATGGACCACAATATGCTTCAGTGGAGTTTCGAGAATTCGCAAAACAATGGAAATTTCATCATCAAACATCAAGTCCTAAGTACCCCAAATCAAATGGTCTATCTGAAAGATTTGTACAAACAGCAAAACTACTATTAAAAAAATGTTTTAAAGACAAAACTGATCCACAACTAGGTCTTATGAACTACAGAAATACATGCCGAAATAATGAATTGCTGTCTCCAAATCAACGATTACATTCGAGACTAACAAGAACTCAGCTACCAATATCAAAAACATTATTAAAGCCAAAAATAGTCGAAGGGATTCCAGAAAAATTAACCAAGGCTAGAGACAGACAAAAACAGTATGCCGATCAACATGCTAAACCACGAAAAACTTACAATAAAGGTGATAATGTGTTAGTTCAATTTGGTCACAGAAATTGGGTAAGTGGAAAAGTACTTTCAAAAACTCCTGCCCCTAGATCAATTGTCGTACAAACTAACAACGGCAAAATATATAGAAGAAATACAGTTCAAATTGCACCGTTCCACACAAGTATAACCCAAGATTCTGATCCAGTAAGCAATCTTCCAAGTTCACCAATACTTACTAGAGACATCACTGATGAACTTCCAGCAAATGAAAATAATACCGCTCAGCTTCCAACTGCTAATCCACGAGAAGAAGAATTATCGGAAATACTTAGAAGTCAACAATCTTTAAGTAACACTACCACACAACAAACAATCAACACCAGAACTCGTTTGGGAAGATTAATAAAAAAGCCACAGAAATTAGATTTGTAAGAAAAACAAAATTTGTATTTAAAGTTTATTGAATTAATTAATAACTTAAAGTAAAATTAAATAAGCTTAGATTATCATTAGGTGTTCTATAAATAGAGTAAAAAGGGAAGATGTAACAATAGCTCTTATGAATTATACTATACCTTGTTATACACTGCCATCTATATAAGCATAAATAAAATACACATTCTTTAGTCTAGCTTAACACGTTGTTATCATTACATATAGCATGATTTTTGTGGTGCAAATGCAGACGTTGCATATGTCACCAAAATGCGGACATGGAAGTTTTTTTTATCTTCTTCTTAAGAGATAAATCAGATTCATTCTTCTATAATCTTGATTCATTTTTAAAGAAGATTCATTTTAATTTGAACTTTTGAGAATGTTTTTGAAGTTCTGTAAAACAGATATGCTTATGCTTACTGATTTAAAATATTTCCTTCAATAATAATTTTTATTTGCAACTTTTAAGGGGTTTGGGATAGTCTAAACAATTTTAAATCTTGCGCTGTTAGTTTGATGTAGAACTCGATTGCTTCCTTTCTCTAAATCAAAAACAATCGTCTTAATGAGACTAAAATCAAACCATTGCTTGAGTTAATCCATTTTAACTTAACTTCGAATACCCATCTTAATATCTGTTGCAGTCTCCAATATTGGAAGTGGACTGTATGTGAAGTTTAGATGAACGATGAGAATCAATATTGCGACTGCAGCATGCTTTGTACGTCATCAATTAAAATTGCAGAATATATATTAGTATGCCACCAAACATATGTAGACAGTATCCAATAAAGTGTATGTGATGTCATCAGTTATCCACCAAAGAATATAAACAACAGCTTAGCACAGTTATAACAGTATCCAATACAGCAATCGTAAGTGTATGTGATGTCACCAATTATCCACCAAAAAAATGTCATACAATAACGACAGCCATAAAATATATACAATAACGACAGCCTAGCACAATTATAATTGTACTTGTATGTGATGTCATCAATTATTCACCATAAAATATATACAATAACGACAGCCATTAAATATACAATAACGACAGCCTAGCACAATTATAATAGTATCCAATACAGTGATTGTAATTGTATGTGATGTCATCAATTATCCACCAAAAAATGTAATACAATAACCTAGCACAGTTATACTAGTATCCAATACAGTAATCGTAATTGTATGTGATGTCATCAATCATTCACCAAAAAATGTAATACAATAACGACAGCCTAGCACCATTATAATATTGTGCTGTCGGTAATTTTACAGCTACGCAGGATGTCGTTAGAGTTGAGAAACCACAACACCCGTTTCTTAGCAAAAAACAATTTCAGCTGCAATCACCGGCATTCCAACATTGATTTAAAAAACGTATCGGTCAGCACCACAACAAAAACAGTATTTAATTGGATCAATAACTTGAATTTTAATTACACATTTTTCTTATTTTAATTGCACATTTTCTTTACTGATAATATCACAAATGAACATTTTTTACAGTTTTAAATTAAATTAACACAAAAAAACTAAACCATCTTAACATTACTTTACAATAACCGGCAAGTTAAATCAAATTTCCATACAGAAAAACTAGATTACCCTTCGCATTGGAATCTTATTCTAGAAGAGATCTAAAATTACAAAAATCATGTCATTTAAATACGTCACAACACTCTCTTTTACGACAGCAGAGACACCAATTCTCTAGTCATGAACTATTAATAATGTTTTGCCCAAAATTAGCCGTTTGCCTGTAGACTGTTGACACCCCTGATATCAAATAATTGACACATAGATTCAAAAATGTCAACAAACCAAACCAAAAGGGTAAATAATTGATGTTATATAGGTTTTTATATAATTTAAAAATGTAATTTATTTTGTTTTTTTTTTAGAGTGTTGTGACCATTCATGATTTTATATATATTTATATATATAATAAATACCTGGAACTTGGACATCAACTACCGCTTGTAATTAACGTAAGTTTCTAATCATGTCAAATGTTCCATATATTTATTTATCTATACCAATTATTGTATTCTCTTTCTTTTGCTTTTCATATAAATTTAATGACAATTAACGAGTCTGGGAACGCTAAATTCACGGCGTTAACAATATCGTTATATTGGTTTTGACTGATGTAAATACATATTTCAACACCGGTATAAAGGCTTGTTCCGGTATTGTATGCTCTACTCTGGTGATGGGTTTATTGGTAGATTTGTTTGATAATCTCTTTACAGGTGTTGAGACTCGGTGTTCATATTCAGTTATTTTAAGATATTATGTACCACCGTCAATAGGAATGAGTTATTCGAGAATAAGGTGACATTTTAGGGGTCTAGGCAGAGTATCTCTATTTAGTTAACGCTACCCTTTGAAATTTTAGTTATGTAGTATTCCTTTGTGATGTTGCGCTTTTGCTTGTTCAGTTTATATGCAAGTTCAGTTTATATGCAAGCTTATTGAAGAATTGGCCACTACCTGGATTGGCGGCAACATCATTTTTGTATGGTTTCTGCATACTTTATTGATCTTATTGCATTTTATTTTTCTGTATAAATGACCAATTTAGCTTATAACTCGAATTCGACTGTTTTTGTTATTTCTGAAATTTGAAACCATAGCTTGGAAATTTTGTATCAAAATTGAAAAAGAGTTTTGCTATCGCAACGAGTGGCGTCTTGAGTTTGGTTTGGATGATTTGGTTGATCCACGAATTCATGTAAGGGAAAAACCAAGACAAAATGGCCGAGATAATCATAAATTGGATAGATAACATGAACAGCAGAAAAACAAATAACGCCACTTTGCAGGCTGCACTGCGAGAATTGTTGGGAGCCTGCAAAGTGGTGTTATTGGTTTTTCTGTTCATGTTATATGTCCCAATTTATGATTATCTCGGCAGTTTTGCCTTTGGATTTCTCACTTTTCGTAGAAAGTGCCTTTTTGGTACCATAGGTAACGAATGTTATATCTCGGTTGACAGTCTTGGGTAAAGTTCCCAGTTCGTTGACAAAAAGTCGTAAGTAATTAATTGTTTGTAATAAAAACTTTTATGCTGTACAACTGGACTAAGTTTGTCGTAATCCATGTCAAATTTGTTAACAATTTTCTTTAGTATACTCGGAGAGTTTTATTTGAACCATTTTACATTGTTGTTTAAACTATTTAGATGCGTTTTTTCTGTCTGCTGACTTTTAATTTTAGCGCTATGTTATTTAAGCAAATTTCAAGGTCCTAGGGCTATGTTCAAAGATTTTATATATGTTTCATTAAGGTCAGAATCTATGCTATTTAAATCTAAGATCTTTTGACTATTTAGGGGGGCACCCCTTATTTGGGGTGGCAAAGATATTATTACACATTAAACTTTTACTTTTAATGCTTTAATTTACCTTGTACAAAAAACCCAACCACAAAAGAAGTGAAGTTTGGTTCAATCAATTTTTGGTTTTATCAATTTAAGTAAGAACTACTGGCCGCCCCAAAAATATTATTACACACTAAAAGTCTACTTTTCCGATTTTCGAAAGCCAAAAAAATATGCTGGGCTAACTATTTCCTTCAACCAATTTTAACATTGAATTTGACTAATGGCTACCTCCAAGTACGAGTTTATCAAAAGAATCGAGCAAATAAGCATTAAACTCGTAAGCAGATCCCAAAGAATTCATGAAATTAAACGGATTCATTTTGGTTTATGCAGCGTGCGTTCAATATTTCAAAGGATTGTGAGTTTTACGCACTAAAGAGACTAAAAGGAATGCAGTGCAAATTAATCTATCTCCATGGTATTTTTATCTACGGACAAACAGTAGAAGATCATAACCACAAGCTACGAACATTTTTATCCATGCTTAGACGACTTATAAATTCACCATGAACAATATTAAAAATCAAAAAAAAAAGTCGTTTATCCAGGTTTGAAGTAAGTGTAAAGGAATCGTACAATCAGACCTAAACCAAATTGTAGCTGTTTTTTGGCAGTAGCCTATTAATACCGAGTATTTACAATCCATTTCGCTACAACAGCAATACCACTCAACGATTTAATAACAATAGATTCTTAATTTTTTTTTTGAAATTTGAAAACGCATTTAATCACCTAGTCTAATCAATATCATCCCCGTATCGCAGTTTTACTTTAGTAATTCGGAAATTTCACGAAACTCTTATAGCCGGACTTTACGATATTAAGAAAACGTATCGGAGAATTCGAAGAACATATTAGCAACTAAAGCTCCATGACCACTTTGGTCAAGATTTAATTTCTGGAAGTCTCTTAACAAACATTGTCATATTCTTCCTCAAGCATCATTATTATCTGATTCTAAATGATTGAACTTATTTGACAGACAAATTCCTACACATTAAAAGTATTTAAATTCAGATTGTATTGTATAACGTGGGTTGAGTGGTCAAGTGGTTTGCACGCTGGACTTCAAACTCGTGGGATCTAGGATTGACTCCCTTCTAGGTCAAAATGCTTTTAAGCAAAACATTTATAACCATCAACATACTGGCTTCCCAATTGACCGATAGTCAACTAATGTACTTGATAAATTGGAAAAACTATTGGCTGATATAAAACTAAAAGAGTAAAATTAAGTCTTCAAGTGAAACTGGACCATAAATAGGAGAGAATTGACGACGTTCCTATATGGAACATTGTAACGGGCAAGTTATTTCCGTGTCAGTCGTACTTTCATTTTTCTTTCTCATAACCTGGACTCTAGGGTAATATACTATAGAGATAATCTAAAATGAATGTATATTATTTTCAAACAAATTTATCAACCCACTTCTGCTTAAAATACAATTACTTAAAATATTTCTTACGAGTAAATCTGACACTTCCAGGCAGCCAGTATTAATTTCATTTTCCATTTTTTTCTCTCCTTATTTTTGTTTTTTTATAAAAAGTGTTGTTTAGTAGGAGGTACAAAATGTGTCACAACAACACATAAATACCTTTTAAGACCCAGGTCTCACAACAACATGCGTCTTGAGGTATTGGTGGACGCTTTTTTTAAATCTTTGTGGATTGAAGGCACTCGAGACTAGTGATTCGGGCAAAGCATTCCATTTGTAAGATGTACGTACAAACAAATCCCTTTGCATTCTATTACTATGACAGTGAGTAATCTCGACAGTTCGACCACCTGCACAAACCGATTGACGAGTCAAACGGGGAAAAACATATATCTGAGGCATTATGGACCTGATTTCATCCGAGCACTGCTGGTGACGATATTTATAAAAAACAATGAGATCAGTAACAGTGCGACGATGTTGTAGGGAATCAAGATCTAATGTTAAATCTCGATTACCAACAATTCGTATAGCACGCTTTTGAACAGAGTCCAAAAGAGCTAGGATAGTATCAGATGCAGCGTCCTAAACTTGACAACAATACTCCATACAGGGACGAATATAGGAATTATATATGTGGAGTAATTGATGCGAAGTAAAATATTTTTTACATCTATTGAGGAGGCCGAGTTTTTTTGACGCGCTCTTTGCCAGAGTAAGTCATTGGATATTGTGACTCCCAATAAACGAAGTGTTTTACATTCGTCTATTTGGTCGTCACACATATTAATTGAAATATCGTTGGGAAACTCGGTCTTTGATCTGGAAACAATCAATAGCTGTGTTTTGGTGGAATTAAAATTGACCAAATTTTTGTCACCCCAATCGGCGACTTTTTTTAGATCCTCGTTTACATTTATGGCAGCGTCTCTCCGGGCGGGATTTATTCGTTCATGCATTTTACCCTTTGAAGATAGGTGTAGGAATGACTTGTGCAGTGTACTATCATCTGCAAAACTATTTATTGGGTTACTGGTGATTTGCAACAGTTCGTTGACATAAATTAGGAATAAAGTGGGAGATAAAACTGAGCCTTGGGGTACACCAACGTTAATTAATTTGGAATTAGAAGTGAAGCCATCTATAGATACCAAGATGTATCGGTTAGACAGAAAATTTTGAATCAACTTCACGACTGCGGGATGAAAACCGTACGCAACGAGCTTTTTGATCAACTTGGCATGCCATATTCGATCAAATGCTTTTGAGATGTCTAATGCGATTACGTACGTTTCACCACCTTTCTCGAGTATGCTGTTCCAAAGATGTGCTACATAGTTCAATAGATCGTTTGTTGATCTTTTATTTCTAAGACCGTATTGGCTGTCAGATATCAAATGGTTGACCTCCAAAAATTTGGATATGTGTGAATTAATATATTGCTCGTATAGTTTACACAGGACTAGGAGTAAGACTATTGGTCTATAATTTGAAATATCACATTTCGTTGCTTTTTTTGGGACAGGCAGGACATTGGCCAACTTCCAGCAGTATGGAAAAATACCAGATTTATAGGATTTATAAAATATTTGGTGAGAGTTGGTGCAAGTTCTTTTGAAAATGTGTTTAGAATAACAGGAGGAATGTTGTCCACACCGGAGGCTTTGTTATTGTTTAACCCCTTTAAAAGTTTTTCGACAATTTTGGGTTTGAAATGTAATTGTTTCATATTGACTCCTGAAGACTGGATTTTGGGAATTTCTTTAGAGTTTCTAAAACTGTCAAATTTGAAGCAAAGCGTTCCGCGAACAATGTAGCTTTCCTTGCAGGGTCAGTAACGATTGAGTCACCATCGATGATAGGGGGGATAGAAGATTTAGTACCACAATTTAAAGAATTAATGGCACTGTAAAAACTTTTGTCAGAAATTGACATACTCGAAAGTTTTGCCGCTTTCCCTCTGTCAATCTCTGCCTTTTCGTTTTCAATTATCTGGTTTGATATTTTTGGGCCTTTAAATATTGAGATCGATTAACAGAATTCTTTTTATGAATCCAAATATTAAATAGTCTACGGTTGGTTCTAAGAGCCAATTTGGCTGCCTTCGAAAACAAATATTTTTGTTGAAGTTTCATTATTGAAAAGGGAACGAATTTGTTAATACCGAATTGAATGGATTCAGAAAAGCTTTGAGCAGAAACATTTACATCGTCAGTATAAAAACAATGACGATCAAAAGGGAAACCTTGAAAAAACTTTGGAGACCAATCGTGTCCATTTTTGAAAAGTGAAATATTTTACGGGGTTTGGGAACTCTAGTTTGTAGTAAATCAGTTTTGATAACTGATGTGATTAGATAATGGTCAAAATTTTCAATACTACCCTTATCGACATCGACACTCGTAATATCTGGCATAGATGTGAGATAGAGGTCTAGGAGAAAGCTATTGTCACCGCCATTACGAGGAGTGAAAGTTGGGTTTTTTACAATCTGCGTCAGGTCGTGCGATGCGGCAAATATTACTGCCAGCCTTCTATTGTTGTCGTCTTCGGTCGTTTTGGAGAATTCTAACTACGATTTGTTGTGGACGTTGAAGTCACCGGTAACGATAACCTCACAATTTTGAAATTGTGCTCTAATTTCGTCCACAACATTAGTCAAGTCATTAAAAATTTGGGACTATGTTTGTTTGGGGACCGGTATAGAGCTATTGTGAAAAAATAGATTTCAGGTAGACAAACCTTTAATACTACTGTGTTGTAGCCATCACCACGTAGTTCAAAATTTGGAAAGCGTTTATACACAACACTCTCATGAATGTACGCACAATGCACATACACCTTGATGAAGTTTAAAAGCTGATTCAAGCCTATATTTGGGATTTAATGTTACGTCATAAGGATAGTTTTCAGAAACTTGTGTTTCTGTAAGAAAAAGAATATGTGGCTTGTCGTGCTCAAGATGATGTTGCACGGCGTCTCGGTTGGCATTCAATCCACAAATATTTTGGAAGTGTATTCTGAATTGTTTATCAAATGTAATCATTTAATATTAAAATTTATTATAAAAAAAACTAAAAGGAATTCACAGAGGTACGAAAAAGTTTATGCGAAGCGAAGCGGTGGTATAATTCTCTGATTTATAGATTCACTACTTTCTCATACGCATTTTATTTGCATTCGCGGAGACTTCCATAGTTGTTTTCATTTTTCTTTACCCATATTTTCTTGAACTCAACCCGTAGTTGCCGTCTACAATAGTTTTTGTTTAAAAAAATGAACATAGAATAGTTGTGTGTTATTTCCCAGCGCAATTTCGTTTATTCTAATTGTATTCGTAATTCCGCTACTTCCATGTAGATTTTCTGCAATCGTTTTATAATCCATGTTTTTGTTTTTAAATTCTCTACAATTTTAGTACAGGTTAGAGTCTTCACTCTTTCGTGGATACACTAATGAATGTAATTTCCTAAAATCATTTCATAATGGATGTCTCTGTTTATGATTTCCTTTCAGTGAAGACACTATTAGTACACATATTTATTGAACGAGATTTTCCAATAAACAAATTTATTTTGTCTAGTAATTTGTGATGTAAAATCGGTTGCTACTATTTGCCTATAAATATGCCTATCCGCCTATAGAGGGCTCTTAGTCGATTATTATATTCATTTCGCTGATTGACATTCTGTTTTGCACTTGAGCTGTCAGTTTTTGGAAAATTAAAACTTAAATATGGAAGGTGAATTTCTTGCTGGTGGCTTATTCTGAAAAAAAAAATGGAAAAATAATTTGGCATGCAAGTAAGGTGTTATATTATCTCGAATATTAATATATCTGCTTCATAATTTGATTGGCATGAATTTTAAAACATAATTATCGGGCAAAAATATGATGACACTAGTGAAAAAAGTGCCATTTTTAATCTATTAAATACGTATTCATGGAATGCGCAGCAAGATTTTCAAGTGTGATTGAGTTCCATAAATATAAAAAGACGGAGTGGCCTCATAGTGAAACAGGTAATAATTAATCAAAAAAAAAGGAAATTTAACCTTACTATCGAATTGTTGTAGTGCCATTCTTATTACCGTAGATTTTTTGTTTGTTAAATGCTTGGCAAGTTATTAAAAGTTAATTAGCCTCGATAACCCGGCAAACTAGTCGCGTTATAGTGTAAAACGCATTAATCAGTAGAATTACTATAGTGAAAAAAAGGGTTAGTGCTATTCAGATAATAATAAGAATTGGCGATCATTAGCGAAATTAAAACTTAACTTCGGTAGAGATGCAACATTTAGTTGTGTAATAGTGAAAAAAACTGTTTTCTTGTATTTAGTACCAGTAACTTATTTTAAATGAATCCTTAGGAGAATTTTTTTTGTTGTGTAGTGTAGTATATTATAAACCCCCGCTTGTTGTGTTAATTTGATTCGCATATTTATTTGGATACGTGGCATGCAAAATACAATAAAATTGAACATAAATAGGATCATAGGGTGTTAAATAAAAATGTTTCTGTTTAGTTATATAGAAGTAATTGTCCTTACACTGAAAGAAAAAAGTAAGTATTTTTAACAGAAAACACGTATTAATTTAACAGAAATTTATGTGAGTTTTCAGCCACCTTAGCACTTTGTTATTAGAACATTTTTTGCTATGTTAAATATACATAAATTTACAAACTTATTTTGTACAAAATGACATAGTTTTTTGTAAACAAAATAAAATATTTTGTTATAACAACATAGCCGATTCTTAAAAGATAAGTTAGTCTAACAAACATATATGTACTTTTAACATAGCTTTTTTATAAAACGACATAGTTTTTAGTAAAGAAAAAATAATATTTTGTTATACCAACATAGCCGATTATTAAGATTTAATTAGTCTAACAAAGATATATGTACTTTTAACATAATTTTTGTAAAACTTTTATTTCACTATGTAACTTTGCTAAGTTAAAACAATAGAATTATTTATCATTTATACATGCTTATGAAGTGACTGCGATAATTAAAATCACTATATATTTTATAGAAGCTTGGTTAAAACTACCAATTTTGGACCTTTGGATTCCTTCTAAAATTGGGAAAAAAACACTTGTTCGATGTACTCTAAATAAATTTATTTATTAACAATAATTTTATTAATACTTACATATAATATAAAATTGGATTTTTAATTACACAACTTAATTATATGAATTAAATTAATGTATTATTAGTTAAGTCACCTTAATGTATATATATGTTAAATGAACATTTTTATTATGTAAAAGTTTTATTTCTAATTTATTATAATTTATTTATTTATTAAAATTTATTTATCATTATAATTTATTTATTTATTTTTTAATCATTCTTTATAATTTATTTCATTTATTATAAATATTTATAAAATGGTTGTTTTATATCTATCCTGAGAATCCTGAGAAAAATTGTAATTATCATTTGTAATGGAGGTATATAGTTTTAATAAATGCATTTGTTTTATTAAAATTTGCATTTCAACTATAATGCTTCGCTAATACAAATCAAAAAAATAAAATAATGTTTAAAACTCGAATAGATTCGAATAGAAGTTGATTATTTTAAATCTAAAATTTAATAAAAGAAAATATATCATATACTTATGCATATATTGCATTGCATCTGTGCTCTATCTTACGATGCGTTATAAATAAATGAACATTAATTTTTGATGTTTTACATAGGAAACAAACGTACATTTTAGATTTTATAAAACAGATTTAAGATAACTAGGATTCCTTAAACCATTTAATGAAACTGTCGGTTATGGATACTGTAGATGATGTTGCCGTAGATTGTTGTTCTTTAAAATATTTCTTGAAATGGGTAAATAAAATTTTTATTAATGGTATTCGAATACTAAGAATATGTTGCGTTGTCGTTGCCATATTAAAATTAATCTGAGCAAATTAATTCAGTAAACAAAATTGAGTATATTTAATTCACAAAATAGTTCGAATTGATTGTATATTTTTTATAATTTTGTTCCATTCACTATACTTTGTTTTAACTTTTATTTAATTTTAATTCTATTTTAACTTTAATTTATTTGAAATTTTTATATAAAGCTAAATTTTTCTAAGTTAAAACTCAGATTATATGAGTGTATAAACTCAGATTAATTTAGTTCAGTTAACGAAAACGTAACAATTTTTTAGCAAGCGCAAACATTTAAATTTAACTCACCAATTCTTTATTCTCCTATCCTGAAATTTATATATGTAATGCTCGAATTGTATCTTTTCCCAGTATTGGTTACCCTTAAAGAGTTTATTTATATCCTCTTGTGTTAATAATAAGTTTTCCGCGAATAGAAATTGAGCTATCAGAATTTCAAAAATAGTAATATATAATATTAATATAATACATAATATAAATATAATTAAAGACTTACCTCTTAAATTTTTAAATAATTTAATGTTGTATATTTTCCTTTTCTTTAGCAAAACACTTTATAGGGTTTTTTAGTTGCAAGAGAAGCTTTTTTTCATTTCAAAGCACAAAGAAACCACATTTCAAATGGAATTAATGTTAAATGCAATCCTTAAATGAATTTTGGATTTTTACAAAATGTTCTCTTATTTTAAAATAGCACCACATACATATAACAATTTTTTCAAATTGATTAACATAGTAGTTAGTTACTTTAACTTAGCATCGTAAACTCAATTTCTCTTAACATAGCGTTCTGTTATCATAATATATGCTTAACAGAGTATATGTTAAATATTTTTACCATTGTTAATGAAAATAAACTACCGCTATGTTAAAATAACTAGAGCCATGTAATTTTAACAAAACCAATGGTTGTTTACAAAATATATTTGCTTAGGTAAAATAACGAAGCGATTTTTGTATTAATAACATTATTGAAAAAAACTAGCAAGGTCAATTTTATTGAAACGTAACATAAACCATGTTATTTTAACAAAACTATTTTAATAAAACCAATTTGATTAATATTACATAGCTTTTTTTCTCAGTGTAGACTATTAAATTAAAATAAATTATTAAATTAATTTAACTAAATTCAATTCAATTAACCTAAGTTAGGATAAAATTTTTTGTTTGAATAAATATAAAAGAAAAAGAAATAACATGTTTGAGTGACTTGTTGGTGTATTGTCCGTCTGCTTCGTCATACAGATTTAATAGTGGTAAATAGTTTAGAGAATTTTTTTTTGTTGCTTGTTGTTTTCATCTTACGTGCACATAGTGTAGTAAAATCAAAAGCAAAAAAAAAACCGAAAGACCAAAAGAAAGAAAAATTTTAATTGGAACTGCAAAAGAAAGTAATATATGTTGTGGGTTTTGATCCGCCGGGTGTTCCAGTGAGGTTTATAAGATTGATTCGAGGCGCGCATCTATGTACCTAGGCTCCGAATTCACCACCGCTACATGAATCAACGATCTCAGGTTAGCACTTTCACGCTTCTTCCCTCAATGGTCGCAGCAGTCAACACCATCATCAAATTTAAAAACCAGCACTACCTAAATCAATAGGTTAGAATACCTTACGACCTTCGTTCATCATTCAACTGCATTCAAATATTAAGCAACTTTACCTGAATTAATAGTTTGGCCTACATTACTACCTTCATTCATCATTTAACTGCATGCATGTCACTCCACAATAATAGCTAACTTAACCACCAGCATTGCATGTGTCAATAGGTATTTTTTTTCGGCACGGGTTTATCATTCATCGATATAGTCAAATATTAAGCAACATTACCTGAATCAATAGTTTGGTCTACATTACGACCTTCATTCATCATTCAACTGCATTCAAATATTAAGCATCTTTACCTGAATCAATAGTTTGGTCTACATTACTACCTTCATTCTTCATTCAGCTACATTTATGTCACTCCACTATAATAGCTAACTGAACTACCAGCCTTGCATGTGCCAATAGTTGTTTTTTTTGTGACACTCGTTCAATATCCATCCACATAGGAACCAATTAAATTATCAGCTGATATAACGACACCATCCACTGTATCATTTAAACGTCGCGGTATCAGGATAGAAGAAGTGGACCGAGAAGAATGATCAGCTAATTTGGCCCGATAAGGGGAGTGGGATCTGGCATATGGGGTGAGTTAACTTTTAATTTCGTTTCATTTTTATGTATGAATGTGTATGGAGGTGTATGTCTTTATGTATGAGTGCATGTGTGTATATATAGGATTGCATATAAGTGTGTGTGTGTGTGAGTCTGCGGGTGTGTGAATATATGTGGGTATGGATAGAGTTCTATTTACTAATACTTGTTTCATTTATAGTGGAATTCACCACCGAGATATATTACATTGATTACTTGAATTTTAATTTTCTTTAAACCGCATTAATGCGTTATAAATAGTTTAAATATTGAATATAATTTGATAGGTTAATCAAATTATGAGAGTTCCAAACTTGTAATTTGTGATTTGGTTCAATTGAATAAAAATAATGCTGTATAATTGGAATACGTTATGAACACAACATTTGTAACCCTAGGTCCCGGAAGCCTGATGACGATTTTTTTTTGCATCAACAAGAGACGCTCTATTAACTGATGATGACGTGACAACTTTTATCTTTACCGTTTATCATTCATTGGCATTCCAGTACCCACGTGAACATCTTCCGGTTAGAAACAGATATTTGTCAAAGTCATAGATTGTGTGGTTTGGACAACGATCGACCATTAATGTTGATCGGTGAAACGGGGTGTGTTAAACGTGTTCACGTTCCACAGCTGCTGTCATCTTAAAGCGAGAGATTTTCATTGCAACTAAATAACGAACAATTTTCTTTAATTAATGGGATTACATGATCTGTAATAAAAATTTAAATCTAATTTATAAAACACAAAACAAAAGATATATTACAATATATGGCATAATGATTGGACCAAGCTCTCCAATCAGTCCAATTCTTTTTTATTCTATTATTTCTATTGATAGTTGTTTTTTTTAATCATACTGGATGTCAAGGTTTTTTTTTGGTATGAACGACGACTTTATGTGTATATGTATGCGTGAGTGTATGGGAACCTGGATGACGGTGCGTATGTATGTAGGGGTATGAGTGCGTATGCAAGCGTGAGTGAATGGGGATATGGATGGCGTGTAAGTGTGGGAGCGGATGTAGTGCGCGAAAGGTGTGACTGAATTAGAACAAGAGGAAGGGGGGGGTGGGGGGGTGGACGTGGTGATCGTGGTTCTTTCGCATAAGGGGGTCGCCATAGTCTGTTTAGTTCACTTGTATTTCTCTGTTACAGCCGTTATTATCTCATGTTACGCGTACATTACAGTCATTTGTGCTGGAGTAGCAGGTATTCTTCTCTCGATCCCATGGGCTGTAGCTAGTCTGGGGGCAAAAAAATAATCTCGCAAGGTACGCGACTTGCTATGCCACTTCGTTGTTATGCCACTTCGTTGTTATGCAACGAGGCAGCGCTTCATTACAACATTAAATTTGGAGAAATCTTAATGGTCGGGATTGGTATGTGAGATCAAAAACTAGATTATTGCATTATAAGTTTGTCAAAAAAATGTTGTCAAGTGTGTCAAAAGAAAGATTTTTATTTATTATTTTACCCAATTTTTTGAAAAAAACTAAAATTGTTTGTTTGAAATGAAATTTTATTATTATTATTGAGAATTATGACACTATAAGTTTGTCAAAAAAATGTTGTCAAGTGTGTCAAAAGAGAGATTTTTTTTGATTTTTTTACCCAATTTTTTGAAAAAAAAAAATAAAATTGTTTGTTTGAAATGAAATTTTATTATTATTATTGAGAATTATGGCATTATAAGTTTGTCAAAAAAATGTTGTCAAGTGTGTCAAAAGATTTTTATTTAGTTTTTTACCCAATTTTTTTGACAAAATAAAATTGTTTGTTTGAAATGAAATTTTATTATTATTATTGAGAATTATGGCATTATAAGTTTGTCAAAAAATGTTGTCAAGTGTGTCAAAAGAAAGGTTTTTATTTATTTTTTACCCAATTTTTTTAGAAAAAAATAAAATTAATAGTTTGGATGACATGATATTTTATTATTATTATAGAGAATTATGGCATTATAAGTTTGTCAAAAAATAATGTCAAGTGTGTCAAAAAATGATTTCATTTCTTTTTTTATCCAATTTTTTGGAAAAAAAATGAAGCTGTTTTTATAACGTAAATGTATTGAAAATGAAATTGGACATGGAAATTTTTAAATTTGTTATAGATTTGAAATATTTTTGGAATTTTGAAAAAGTTTGTATTTTTGATTTTGTAATAATTTTTGCAATATTTTTAGAATTTCGGAAAAAGTTTTAATTTTTGATTTTGTAAGAATTTTTGGAATATTTTTAGAATTTTGAAAAATTTTTAATTTTTGATTTTATTATAATTTTTGGAATTTTGAAAAAATTTTCAATTTTTGATTTTGCAATAATTTTTGCATTATTTTTAGAATATTGGAAAAAGTTTGAATTTTTAAGAATTTTTGAAATATTATTGGAATTCAGAAAAAGTTTAAATATTTGATTTTATTCTAATTTTTGGAATATTTTTGGAATTTTGAAAAAGTTTGATTATATTTAATTTAACAATATTTTTGGAATTTTGATTATAACTTTCCGGCAACGTATTGATGTTTCGTGTTAGTTTTGTAATAAATTTTTAAACAGAGATAAAAAATATTTGTACTTTAACAAAGAGTTATGTTTGATATACATCGCTGCCCAAAACTAAAAACCATGTCCTCATAAACGTTTTTTGCCGAAAACTAAATACAAATCCTTAACCCAGGCCGAAGTCTTGATATCTCAGAGCTGTGAGATTTCAGCCCCTCTATATTATTAATTTGTTTTTTTCTAGAAAGTTAATTGGTTGTGGAATTTTAGATCGAGGAGTGAAGTTCAGTGAGTTTGAGTTGGTTTTTGAATCCGGAGTTAGTTTTGAATTCCTGAGGTAATGAGTTGGGATGGAATATTGAAATGAGTTGGGACTGGAATATTGAAAGAGCATTAAGAAAAAAATTATTTGAAAAAAATTAGAAATGACAAGTAAACGTTAGTTAAGTTTTTTTTCTTATAAATTTAAGTGATTAACGAATTTTGATTAACATAAAAGGAAATGAAGGCTAAGATCTTAACAAAACTTAATATGATGGAAATAATGTAATTTTTTTTTATTTAGTACTTTTTAGTGTATATTTTTGAAATTTTGAAAACTTTTGATGATTTTTATTTTTAATTGAATTTTGTATTATGAAAATTTTTCATGTTTACCTAATATTTAGATATTTTGAATAGTTTTAAGTAATTTTGAATATTTTTAGATAGTTTTATAAATTTTATTAATTACATATTTCTTTTGAATTTTGTGATTTTAGATAATGTTTTGTAATTTTAGTAATTTTTTTCGTATTTTTTTTATGAAAAATTTCAAAATTTTGTAATTTTTTAATATTTTAATATTTTTTGATATTTTTGTAATTTTTAAACTTTCTGTAACATGATTTTGATTAAATTATAATTAACATTAAATAAAATTTGGTTAAATTGAATTTTTTTTGTAAATTTATAATATTTAAATATTGTTTGTAATTATTGATAGTTTATTTTTTTGTAATTTTTTTATTAAATTTAATTATAAATAATTTTGAAATTTTAACTTTGTAATTTTAGTAAATTTTATGCAAGCTTTAAATCTTTTACAGATTTTAATTCTTTTTGTAAATTTAAAATTTTTTTTCTTTTTAAATTTTAGAAATTTTATAATTTTATTGGATTTCTGAAAGTTTTTTAATGTTTTGAAATGTGTTGAATTTGTTTGAAATTTGTAGGTTTTTAAGTTTTTGTAATTTTTAATTGTTGGGGATAATAATTTTGTAAATTTAAAAATATTTTGAATATGTGTATTTTTAATTTTTAAATGGTTTTTTGTATTTAGCTCAAATTTGTTTTTAAATATTTTTAGATTTATAAGTTTGGTGGTTTAAAAATTTATTAGATTTTGAACTTGCATAGAAGAAAATTTTTTGAACTTGCATAAAAGAAATGCATAAAAGAAAAAATAGTATTAATATTCCACGAGTATGAAAGTTTTGAATACAAGCAAATCGAGTTTATACGAGTAAATGTTCAATAATTCTGTGTGAGTTTAACTTTTTTCTACGATCAAACTAAAAATAAATTAATTAATTATAAATTAATCTGCACAACTGTTTGAGCTCTGGAAATAAATTTAATTAGCGGGAATATTTTCAACTGCTTGTTAAAGAGGACTGCCGTTCAGCATCTCGCCTCGCTTGAGAAATATATTAGTTATTTGTTGGTCGCAACACAATATCATCTGAACCTACTTCAAACGATTTGGTGGTTCTGCAAATGCCTTTGGTAGGCCATTGAAGCGTGAATATTCTATTCTGAGTAAGGAAGACTTGATTGTCGTTGTTTGCTAGTAAGCATACGACGAGCTAAAATCGTTCCTTATAGAAGTAGATATGTATGTTGCCACGCTTGCGCCTACTGGCCCTAAAGCAGTGGATGCAAACACACTCACGGCAGAAATAAGTACTATTCCTTTTAACTTTGAAATTTCAACGGTTTTGCGTAAGGTAGCTTAGGATGCCTGCGTGAATCATGCCAAAGATCCAATTCACCCTGAATACGCATTTTTGGGTGGTATCGGATAATGGGTTAAAAATAACCACAAGCAACGCAAGATCCTTCTTAACAGTGTGTTTCAGAAGGGTTCATGAAAATGGTCTAGGGTCTAGGTTCTGGGCACCAGGTTGGGCACCAATTTTTTGTTGGGTTTTACTTTGCTCCCCAACTGAGTCCCCGTCCAGTTGATCATAGAGCCTGACGAACACGAAATGGATGAGTTTAGAGATTCTTTTGGTACATCATCGCTTTTATATTTGCTTTTATTTATTTTCCCGTTATCCATAAAATGATTTGATTAACATAGGGAATACAACTGTACTTTGGAAAGGCTAAATTTAATTTGGAGGCATCCCAATTCAGTATCGAGAGTTGATTTAATTTGTTTGATTTGCTATAGTTTTGACTTATTTTTTATATTATGCATTAGCTACCTTGGACCATTTATAACCACGATCTGTAAAGCAACACAGGTAAAACCAAGCGCGACTATCATCGTGAAACTGGCGAGGTCAAAATATTTTTATCACAATGTTTACATTAAAAAATAAAAAGAAAACGCATCATAACTTATAATCATAATATTTCTATTTAGCAAGTCTTAATACATTTATCCAGAATTTAAATTCACCGATATTTTATTTACACTATTTAATGTACAACATACAGTATTCCGATGAGAATAAGTTATATCACTGTTAACAATATTGCATTCTGCCTTAAACAAAATATAGTTTCCTTCTGTAAATGACTTCTTTAAGTATCATTTTAAATAATGTCTAGACCTTTCTAGACCAATACAAAATTTCTTTTCAGATGAAAATTCTATGCATTCTCAGAATTATCTTATATTTCTCCAATAGTTTCTGTTTTTCTTAGAAATTGACGTTGTCTCTGTTTTACATTTACTTGTTTGTTGTTGTTGAATTTCTGGTTTTTTAAATGATATATTTCTGTTAAAATCTTAGAATCCTTCAAACGCGTGTGGAAGATGTGTTCCAGATATATACACAATTTTCTATCTTACAATCAAACACACTTATTTTATCCAACAAAATAGAAACCAAAAATAAAAAAAATGTGTCCCTAAATAAATATTATTCGAAGTAAACAAAAATCTTTTTGTTTATGGTTATTACTTCCGATCAAAAATATATCGTTGCTATTTATTCTTCTATTCACAAAAATAAAAAACAAAATCAATTTCCATTGATACGGAAAAGTCAACCAATATTTTAATCCCAAGCAATTTTCTTAACATTTCGATTATAATAAAAAAAATATCCATATTTCTTTTTTTTTTGTATGTCGTATTTATTTATTGAATCCTTAAGGCATCAAAACATAAAGTGAAAAACCAAAAAAAAAAAGCTTTATCCCTAACAAGCACCAAATAAAGGTTTACATAATCAAAATTGTGGCTAAAAAATTTCACCGTCGTTTAAACTTATATTTTATAGAAAAAGAATTTTATCTGAAATTACTCTGTAACATTTTTTTTTTGTGATAAAAACACAATATTTATTTAATGTTATAATTCACCACACCTACCTTTGCAATTCCGTATTGCCACACCAACCAACCCACAAAGTATTATTGAAGTTTATGATTTCTGATTTTCTTCGGTTTTTTATTTGTCGGTGTAATTCACTTTTTTAGTGTAACGTTTTTCTTTTGTGATAACACAAATCATATGGTTTATGTAATATCATTTTACTGTTATTATTCGAGTATATTAGGTTAAATAGAATTATTTTTCCTTGGTAAACTCTATATTAGTAGGAACGATTTTTTTGGTTAGAATTGTATGGGGAATGTGTCAACGATGAGATAAAACAAAACGAGAAATAAAATATTTTTTAATTTCCTGAATAATTTTAAAACTTTTTGTACGAATATGAGTATTAAATTATGTAAAATTTTAAAAAGTTTTAATGCATATCTACATGTTCCAGATTTTATGATTTTTTATTTAATAATTTTTTGGTGAGTTTAGTTTTAATTAACTCTTGTAGTATTCAAAGAAGTCGGTCAATTCGAGAATAATTCGCCCGCTGAGGATTCTGGTTTTCCACATAAAATAAATAATTTGTTTATTTTGTGTTAAATAAAAAATACAGTACATACCGTTTTAGGTCCTGTATCATGTATGGGCTCCAAAGAAGTGTAGATTGTTCCTTACCGCACATGATTACATTTTTAAGCAGTTTAAACAAAGAAATATCTCCGTATTCTGAGGGTACGAGATGGCAGTATCTCGACAATTATGCTATTTGCATTACTGACTTGTCGTATGCAACGAGCATAATAATTATTTGAGGCAGGATTTAATTTAATTTGAAAGGTATACAAGAGGAATGGGAACGAAAGAGATCTATAGGGAAAAAGGGATAGTCGAACGATACAGACAATTCATAAAGATCTTCAAGGCTTTCAATTTAAATGTTTAACACCAGCTTAGGAAAGTACACCATCTACAATACCAAAAACTAAAAACCATGGTAGAGCTGCTAGAGAATTGTGCTACGAACAAAGGCAAAAAAAAGCAGGAAACAAAAAACTTGTGATTATGTAAACGTTAATAAGGTTACTGGAAAAAATGGTAAATACCCCTTGAATGGAGATTCTGTATCAAATGATAAGAGTTTAGCTTTATTGGAGACAGTGCCGAAAATTCGATTAAGAATGAAAGGATTCGATTATGATGCACTCACATTATGGAGCGAATATTTGGTTCAGTTTGAGCTTGTTGGTCTTAAAAACCAATGGAAGATAAAGGAAAAGCCGATTCAAGAGGTTCACGATTTGGTGTAAATGAGACGTTCATTTTCACCTCTTAAAGCATTAGATGTAGAACAAAACAAAATTAAACCACACGAAAGAATGGACTTGAGGCTCGAATCGGCGAAACCAGTGTTAATTAATAAGAATCTACAATAATTTAACCAATTTTATTCATATCAACGAAGAATGCCGTTTTGAAGAAAACGTCGGTCGAGGTCACCAATTATAAAAACTAGGACCATGAAAAAATTGCTGCCGTCGTACTTGGGAGTGTAAACTAAATTTTTATTGGAAAGTAGCTACTTAAAAAGTCATAAAACGCTGCGTTCTGCAATCCGGTTGTTGGCGTAGAAGAAATTGAATGGATATTATACGTTATGACTATTAATTTGAGAGTCAATGCGTCTTTAATAAATGCCATATCTTTGAAAATTGTTTTGATAAAACAAACATTTTGTTGAGAAGGTACTGAGTTTTAAATTCAAACTTCGCACTTATCAAAATATTTATAAGCATTTCTCAGTTACTAGCAAAACAACCGATGATTTCTTAGAGCACTACTAAAGATTTTGGTAATTAAAATGGATGACAAGTATAGGCTAAGTGTATATAATCGTTAATTTAATCACGTTGCGCAAAAATTCAACGCTTTATTTGTAGAGTGACTACTGGCAAGTAGAGATGGGAAAGCTCTAGTTTTCGGACCATGTTGCGACAAATCCTCCTTACCCTCTATTGTAAAATACCTGATGCATCAATAAAACTGAACTTTGTAGTATCTTGCACCTATTGACTTTGGTTTATGCACCTAGTTATTTTGACGGTTTGCGAATCGACAAATATCTGACAGAATATTTTTTTAAAGTTGAAATATGTGAAAACACAATTTTGACATAAAGTTAAAAACTTTTTTATTTTACTATGCGAAATAATATAAATTTTGACATTTGCAAAAATAAATAATACGAACATTATAATTATATTTAATGAACAACAATAACAAAAAATATTTGTCTATGCTTCTATTATATTTTTATAATTTAATATTCATAGAATTTTTAATCAATAGTAGATTGTTTTACTAGTGCGTTTGCGTTTTCCAAACAAGACTTAGTTTGCAGCACGACAGGAAGTGCTGCTATAACTCTCTGTAAATTATACTAGCTCGCTGATAAATTGTACTAAACTGTTAACATTTAAAAAATAAACATAACAATCCAACTACGGATTTTTAAAAAGCATAGTAATCCAACCAAGAACTGTCAAAATTGTAAACTTTGAAAACTCCAAAAATTGTTTTTTCTTGCAATTCAAATGATTTTGTGCTGTGTTTAAGTTGTTTTAACTATATGGTAAGTTAATTAGATGCAAAATATTGCATTGTTGCAAAATATACTATTTTTCTTTTTTTGTTACCACCTCTTAACCTTTTCAAACGAAAATTTAAATAAATTTATCATCATTAGAGACTAATTGTGGGCAGTTCTGTGTAGTCCAAATATTGTTGAACATTTTGCGAATCGTTTTCAAGACGGCATTGACAAGACCGTTTCAGAATTTTCATCATTTCATACTTTAAAGCTAGAAAAACTTCTTCTGTCCGGAAACAAAATTTCTTCAATGAAATTTATAATCCTCAATACAATTTTTGCTACTATTTTAGAAAATTAAATAACAATCAACTCATTAACATTCCTGCATTTCTAAAAATTTTCTAACTGCAAAATATACCCTAATCCGAACCCATTTAAATTTATTTTAATTTGAACCAATATTAACTTTAAGCCATTTCAACCACTTTCAAATTTTTTCTACCTATCCTTCCACACCATAAACCCTCTTTACTATTTAAAAAAAAAATTATACAAAAATTTAAATAGGAAATATACGATAAAGAAGAAGAAGAAAATAAAAATTAACTTCCTTGTAAAAATAAAGTAACAGCAACGTTAAAATCCTGGAAACCTAATTAAATTTTCTATTACAATGATGACGCTAATTCTCCCATTAAATTTATATTATTATTTTTCTTTTTTCGTTATCCAAAAAAGAAAATGCTTTATCGTCTTGACTTAATTGACGATAATCCTTTTCAGGTATTCATCATCATGAAGTTGTTTGTATTTTGTATAATTTTTATTTTTATTATTTAAAGTTGATGGATGGATACAGTTGGTAGATGAATTAATGATAATGGAAATTAGATTATGGTTCCTAAATTGGGCTATGGTTTTCCAATACACATTGATCTTCTCTTTGTGTCATCTGTTTGATTCATTTAGAAGTTGAAGTTTTTTAATTCTCCAACTGTTATGAATAGATTAAATGCTTCGATTGTTGGCTAATTGTTGCAATAGATTTTTTATAGTTATACTCTTAGAAAAGCTATTACAATACAACAAAATAAAACTAACTAGAAGCGAAAAAACGGGATTTGGTATTGAGAACTTTTGGAAACACCTAAACATAACAAATCTAGTATACCAAGTTTAAAGAGAATTGAAAGTCAGGATTATAAATTATTGACGTTTAAAATAAACAGTTATCCGCTGAACCCATCTCCCACACTTTGACCAAATTGCAAGAAATCCAGATCTTTGATTTTGAACGTTTCATCAAGTCGTTTATATGACTCTCAAATTTACTTACCTCAACATTAATTTCAGAAACAGGAAACGTTTTCATAGCTGGATTTTCTTTCGGTGTAAATCGATAAAATTCCCGTTTCCCTTTGTACCATTTTATTGAATATAATGTATCGTTTTCCATATCATAGGAACAAATTAATTCTATATTTTCACCCCTTTTTATAGGTGATGGGATTGTTACTTTGACATCGCGCAGTGTTAATGCAATATCTGTAAATAAATATTAAAATTTGTTTTAGGTTCTAGTAAACTATATAATTGTCAAAAAAGAATGGATGAAAAAATTGAACAGCATTCTTAGCAAGAAAATTGGATCAGAAAATTGACCTTTAAACCAAACATACATTTTTTTTTTATTTTAAATATTTATAATATATTATCCGCTTTTCTATTAATTTTGTAAATAGAAAAATGCGGTACAGATTTTTCAATCCCTTTTCCACAAGTCAAAAAGTTAAAACAAAAAAAAATCATCGCCAACATTTTTAATTATTTTTGTTTTATTCTATAAAAATATTTTGAATATTTTCCTTTTTTGATTTTGTTGTTTTAAAAGGGAAAATATTAATGGAATTTTCATTTATGAAAAACGTGCTTTCCAATGAAATATTTGTTAATTCTGATTAGAATATATATTTATGGAAATTTATTTTTCCTATCTGTGATTTGTTGACGTGAACGCAGTGCAGTGGCATCTATATTTATCCTTTTTGAAAGGTCAGGCCAGATAACGAAGGGATTGGTCAATTATTTAGTGTAACTGTAAGATTGAATAGGAATTGTTTTTCGTTTTGGTAATTGAATTTCAAATTTTAAGTTTAAACAGCTATAATTTCAGTTTTAACAACTTGCATGTAGCTTAGACTGGTCGTTAAAAATTAAATCTTCCGAGAATCCCACTAAAACAATTTTTCGTGCTGAAAAAACCAGGAGAGCATTTTTTTTAAATCAAAAGAACACGTGCCGGAAAATCATCGAAGTTGATTTTTTGATAAAATCGTAGATTTTTTCAAATATTTCATAAAATATGCAGATTTAAAAAAAACTTATGTAAGAATTTTTGATTTTTCTAGGAAACTTAATTCTCTACAAAAAAGAACAATGCCATTTTTTTCCTAAAACGTATAGTTCTCATGATATTATGAAAAGGACTTGTAAATTTTCGTAGTTTATAAAAAACTAAATAATAAATAATGACGAAAAAATCCTGATTTTCTTCTTATGCTATAGAATAAAAAAATAATCGTGACATAATTTCCATCATTTCTTGTTACGAGTTTCGAAGAATTTCTAGTTTTATTTCAAAATATCATTAAAGAATAAACGTTTTAGGAAAAAAATTACATGGACCTTTTTTGTAGAGAGTTAATTTTGCTTCAAAAATGATTTAAAATCTGCAAAGTTTATGAGATATTAACGATTTGATCAAAAAATCAGCTTCGATGATTTAGCGGAACGTGTTCTTTTGATTTAAAAAAAAAAATTGCCCTCATGGTTTATTGACCACAAAGAATTTTTTGGGGGGCGTCTCGGAAAATTTTATTTTTACCGACCAGTCTAATGTAGCTTTTAGTTTTATCAGTTTAACGAGGCTGCAAGGTTTGCAGTCTGCACTAAGGTTTCAGTGAACAGTAAATCGCAAAATAAATTGTCTTCGGATTTGAGTCATTAAGCAATTTGATTGTATTTGACCTTGTCCTATAAAACTAGTTTGTATTAACAGATATTGTTTAGGACCTGAATGCAATGCTTGTAGGAAAAACTTTGTGCTACGTACTACTAGGTCTTCTTTGCAATCACCAACTTTTGCCATCATATCAACACGTCGATATACTACAAATATTGATTCTGCCTGGTTTCCATTTTCTTGAAACTTCGACCATTGTTCTACAATTAAAAAAGCAATATGTTATTTTTTAATAGTTTTTACACCGGCAGATCGAATTTTTTTAAGAAATTTATAAACAAGGAAAGTTTAAAGTTATATATTGTACTCAAACTGGTTAACCGGTATTATTTAACAAAATTTTGTTTTAAAGGTATTATGTAAAACTTTATAAATAAGATTACGCTGATAATGATAAAAAATTACATTTGGGTAGAATTCTTTTTAGTTTCGAATCGGTAATAGTATATTATTGAATTAGGAGATAAGTTGTACTTTTTGTGTTGAGTCTCTAGTTTGGCGGCCGACCGTAGGGAGTGACAAAAAGTCACTTTAGCTCCGAATTCAATACACTTTTTTTTCGGCAAAAGTTTAAATTTGTTTAAAAATATGAAATTAATGCATCAAATAAATTATAAATATGTTCTAGGTAATACATTTTCTGAAATTAATTTTTCTTGATTTTAATTCATTAAAATGAACTGAAATGTATTCTGTTTTGAACAAATTAATAATATCATGTTATTTTACTGCCGCTGTAAAAATATGAAAATTACTTTACTGCCGCCGTAAAAATATGAAAATTACTTTACAGCCGCCGTAAAAATAAGAAAGTTACTTTACTGCCGCCGGTAGCTAAAATAAAAACGGCGTTACTTTTGCAGCCGCCGGCTAAAAAGTAAGACTTTAGTTACTCTCCAGCGGCAGTAAAGTTAAACTTTACAGCCGTTTGCCGAAAAACTTGTTTTAGTAAACGACACAAAGTACCAAAAATTTCTAGCAAATAATAGATTAAAATACCTTTTTCTCGTAAATAAAAAATAACGCTTGTTTGTAGTTTTAGGACGTTCTGGGTAAATAATAAGTATTTTAAAATACAAAAAAACAATAGTGAAAGAGTTACTTTTTACACTTGCCATGTTTGAAAAATTAAAATTGTCATTCAAAAATTACTTCGGTTTTCAAAAAACCTAAGTATTGCATTCATGAGCCAAAAGTGAAATTCTTACTCCTACTTTTTTGGCATTTCTCGACGTTTTAGATCTACTGATTCTAAAAAGGCAAAAGAAAAATCTTTGTCTGTCTGTCCGTCACAACCGACAAAATCTAGAAAACCGCTGGACGGATTTAAAATTTTTTTTTTAAAAAAAATAGGTTTACTTAATGGAAAGTGCCGAAAGGACGATGTGTTTGATTGTTCGATAACTTTACCGAAAGAGTGTTAAAAAAATTGTCAAGTGTGTCAAAACAAGGAAATTTGCATATTTTTTGCTTAAAAAACGTCCATTTTATGTGATTACGAATAGAAAAATTGAATTTGAAGAAATCTTGATGTTCGGAATTGGTATGTGAGACCAAAAATTAGATTATTGCATTATAAGTTTGTCAAAAAAATGTTGTCAAGTGTGTCAAAAAATAAAATTGGAAAATTGGAAAAAAATAAAATTAATTATTTGTATGACATGAAATTTTATTATTATTATTGAAAATTATGGCACCATACGTTTGTCAAAAAAATTTGTCAAGTGTGTCAAAAAAAGATTTTGCTTCGGTTTATTTATTTTTTACCCAATTTTTTGGAGAAAATAAAATTAATTATTTGACGTCCAATTCATGAATCACATTCTGTTGAAAATTTCTCTGTAAACGAAGAATGGAAAAAGATGTGGAATTTTAGATTATGGAATTTTATCTCGTCTCCAACTTGTGACTGTGGTGCAGAAGAGCAAAGCATGATACATATACCAGATGAATGTCCTATTAGATTTTTTGAGGGAGGAATATATGAAATTAACCGCTTGGATGAAGAAAGCGCTCCTTGATGGTTGGAAAATTTAGATTTGGACCATTAATTTTTAAAATTTGTTTTCGTTTTTCTTTGTGTTGTTGATATTGTTAATTTATTTAGCTTATAATGTACCTTATGTTTCATACGATTAATAATTAATTATTTGTATGACATGAAATTTTATTATTATTATAGAGAATTATGGCATTACAAGTTTGCCAAAAAATAATATCAAGTATGTCAAAAGAATGATTTTCATTTATTTTTTTAGAAACTAATAAAACTAGTTATTTGTATTTTTAAATAAAATGAAATGAAAATGATATTATTATTATTGAGAATTTTATTGCATTAAAAGTTTGTATTTTTGATTTTGTTATTTTTGCAATATTTTTAGAGTTGTGGAAAAAAATAGAATTTTTGAATACGTGAATTTTATATATATATTTTGAGAATTTTAAAAAAAGTTTCAATTTTCGATTTTGTAAGAATTCTTGGAATATTTTTAGAATTATGAAAAATTTTAAATTTTTGATTTTATAATAATTTTTGCAATATTTTTAGAATTTTGGAAAAAGTTTAAATTTTAGGGAATTTTTGGAATATTATTGGTATATAGAAAAAGTTAAAATGTTTGATTTATTATAGTTTTTGGAATTTTAAAAAACTTTCAATTTTTGATTTTGTTATAATTTTTGCAATATCTTTAGAATTTTTGAAAAAAAATTTTAATCTTTGATTTTATAATAATTTTTGGAATATTTAATTTTCACAATATTTTTGGAATTTTAATCGATATATGAATTTGTGATTTTCAAATATTTTCTCGAAACGCGTAATGGAGAGGTTGTTGAGTAGTTTGCTGATTGTATCATCTTTTCAATAAATTATGTTAATTTATGATCTGTTATAATTTTCCGGCAACGTATTGATGTTTGGTTTTAGTTTTGTAATAAATTTCTAAACAGAGATAAAAAAATACTTGTACTTTAACAAAGAGTTATGTTTGATATGCATCGCTTCCCAAAACTAAAAACCAAGTCCTCATAAAAGTTTTTTGCCAAAAACTTTATCAAAATCACTATATCTTAACCCAGGCCGAAGTTTTGATATCACAGAGCATGAGATTCCAGTCCCTCCATGTTTTACAAATTCGTTTAAAAAGTTTGTTCATAAAGTTTGCACCATATGGTTGGTAAGAATCGATTAAGGTGAAGCAGAAATACAAATAAGATTAGTAATTAATGCTGGAGATTAGTAACTATTGTTCCTGTGTCCTGACTCTGAATTTGTACTGCTAAGAAATATTTAGTTAGGTCGCACTGCAAAGGCCATATATATTTATTATTTAAAGACGTCAAAAGTAATGGACCAACCATGTTCAAAATGTTTTTTTAAATGCATCAAAAATGATACATTAAATTTAAATATTAACAGAGTTTTTTTATCAATTTAGTTAATCTTCTAAAGATTTTATCTGTCATTGAACTTTGTCTCGACTTAGATCTTGTTATCGCATTAACATTTGGAAGTGGTTCTTACACAATTCTGCTTTACGCATCAGTGTTAGAATTTAATTGACCAGTTTGGTGGATAATTACAAATTTATACTCGAGCTTGATTTTCCATCGCATTAATTTTTATGATGGGTTTTTGAAACTGTCAAGCCAAACCAAAGGCTTATGATCATTGAAAACTTAAAATGGACGACCATATAAATACGGAGAGAAATACTTCGTTCCCTAGATGATTGCAAGCAACACTTTCTCTGTAGTAGGGTAATTTTTTCTGCTGTATTAAGAGTTTTGCTGGCAAAAGCTATTCACATCACTGGTATCTATTGTAAGAATAAATTCCTTGCTATAGTCAGGATACTGTAAAATATGTGCTTTCATGAGTGAATTTTTTAATTTGTGACATGATTCATCGACTTGCATTAAAAACGTCGTCGTTTTTATGAAAATTATAAAGAGGTTTTGCGCCACTGAAATAATTAAAACAAAACTTACAGTAACAACCGATAAGACCAAGAAATGATTGTACATCTTTAACATTTCAATTAGCATTTGATCTTTAGCTCCGATTTTTTTTTCGCGGTTGATCATTTAGATGAAGTGGAATTTAATATTTCCCATTGGCTAAATCCATAATGCTAAAATAATTGCTTATACCCAGTTGCTAAAGAATATATGTGATGTTCGGCAACGGATAATTGTCTCCAATCGTTATAACATTGAGATGACGATAATCAACGACAATGCGCCATTCCTTTTCGTTATTAGTTGATTTCTTTGGTGCGTATAGTAGTGGAGAGTTCCAATGTGACTAAGAATATTCAGTAATTCCATCCATATTCATTTGATTGACTTGATGATTTATTTCCTCTTTGGTGAACTGAGCTTGACGATAATGTTTTATGTAAATAGAACTTGTATTTAAAAATATATCAATTTTATGAGGTGTAACATCTGCGACTGAAAGCTTGTTCCTATCTAGGCAAAATAAGTCATTGTATTTACTACATATGTTGATGATTGAATCTTTTTCGAAATCGTTGATTTGTTCGGTCCTTAGTCTTTTTTCCCGGATTTCTAAAAAACCAGAAACATTATCACTTGAGTTTTTAATACAAAACATATCGTAGTTATTGATGGATGTTGTTGGTATATTTAAATTTTTTATTTCCTTTGGATGCTCATTTTTGTTTATAAAACTTACTAAGACAATATGTAACGATTACGACTAACGATTTGACAGTAATTATACAAATAATAGTAATTAAACAAAGATTTGACCACCATGGGAAAACCAATTCGTATAAACCCTGTTTTCTGTAAATTCTTGAACATAGTTCATTGTCGCTAACAATCATAACATATCTTTGTTATAATTTCATGATTAATTATCTGATTTTTGGTTAGTATGCGCATCTGATGATTTGTTTTTACACCTTGTAACACCATTTCTTATTTATTTGTCAATCATTCTTTCGATTTCGTGTTTGCCGTTTTGAAGAATTGGATCGACCAAGATTCAACATATTTCAAACAATAGGATTTATTTTGTGTAGTGGATGTGTTTGCAACATTATCGGAGCTCAGAATTTTTTGTTGCGGTCATCAAAAAATTTTTTCCATCTAATAAGCCATTGTTGATGTATCCGACATTAATTAGGTAATTGAGTTCATAATACAATGTTCTGAATGGAGAACACATGTATGATTCACATGGGTTTTATCAAGTGAAATATTTTAATACCCTTTCAAAGCGAAGCGGTTATACGCAGAATGACATGGCGTCCAAAATAACACACAACATTTCTATTAAATAACACCAAAAACTTAATTTACAATTTAAAGGTCACTTTACTTCTATTTACACGATTATTCTTGGTAATCATTTGTATGTGGAACACGAGTTAACTCCACCATAGATTTAGTAATGGGCATGCAATATGTTCTCTCGTTGTTGACATTTTGTTCAAAAATGTCAATTTTGTGTATACATAATCTACTATCATTAACAACGTTATTGATGTGTGTAAAGATCATCGAATAATATGTAATTTATTAATCAAATAGTAGAAAAAAGTTTCATTACAAATTTTATTTCAAACAAAACAACCTTCGCCCTAGGGTTACGATAAACACAAAATAACATCTTCGTTAAACCAACAACCTCATTTTATTTTCTCATTGGAGCTGTTTTCATCATCTGAATTTGAATATACAATAATTTCGCAATCCATTTTCCAAATTGAATTTCAATCAATTCGTGGTATGGATTATTTTTATTTTCTCTATGTTACAATAGTAAACAAAAGAACTGTTTTGTTTCATGAAAACACTTCATCTCCGCTCCGCGTTAAGGAAAATTTTCTGTTTTTTTTTGTTACTTCCATTTTGTGTTTTTAATATAAAAACCGTAATTGCTCTCAATTTGATTGATATTTTATTTTGTGTTTTGTATCGATAGATAGATCTTTGTTTCAATTCAAACCGAAAAGAATGAAATGAATAATTGTTGTTGGTTGAGACGGGAGTGAGTTGATAAATAAAATTCCAGGTTCAATGTCATCTCTGAACGAAAACAATAACTTATCATCCTGTTCTCACTCACTTTTTATTTCACTGGAGCTTTGTTTAATTTTCCCTCAAACACACAAAATAAAGAAATGAACTTTTGTATATCTTACACAAATAAATTGAAATTGATGCTGTAGTTTTCTTGTTTTATACAAAATAATTTTGCTTTTGAAGTAATTTTTTGTTTAAAAAAAGGGTTACATGAAAGTTTTAACACATTTTTGTTTTAAAGGATACGAGGATACAACATGCGTTGTTTAGGTTTTTTATTTTAAAGGTGACTTAAATAGATTGAGGATATGTTTAGATTGGGTTCTTTTCCGAATTAAATTCTGTTTTTCACTCCTTATTTGTAGACTTATAACAACACTTAAGTCTTAATTTTATTTGTATCGATAGCAGATTTTCAATTTATAAAAGGTCGAATAGCTATTTTGTGTTCATTGTAGGAAGTATAAACATTGTAAGTTTATTGTATTTTTATGAAACGAATGGATTTGTTTTAATCAAATCTATGAAATTAAACGATTAAGGTTTTGCCTTTTCGAATAGTTTTGATAAAAAAAATTGAAGATAGTGATTTGAAAGAGATTTCATGGATTTTTAAGCTCCTTAAAGACATACGAGTTCGAAAAAGGATGCTTTTTAAAACTGCAAAAAGATTTTAGTGAAATTTGAAAAATTATTTTTGTTTGAAAACCTTAGTCGTTTGTTTAGAATGGAACTAACATTGTTTGAGTGTTCCGCAATTGTACTGTACGTTTTAACTGTCTGGATAAGAATCAGTTAGTCAGAGTCAGACTCACGATCAGATTCAGAGTCAGAGTCAGAGTCATAGTGTTAGTTAGAGTCAGGGTCAGAGTCAGAGTCAGAGTCAGAGTCAGAGTCAGAGTCAGAGTCAGAGTCAGAGTCAGAGTCAGAGTCAGAGTCAGAGTCAGAGTCAGAGTCAGAGTCGGAGTCGGAGTCAGAGTCAGAGTCAGAGTCAGAGTCAGAGTCAGAGTCAGAGTCAGAGTCAGAGTCAGAGTCAGAGTCAGAGTCAGAGTCAGAGTCAGAGTCAGAGTCAGAGTCAGAGTCAGAGTCAGAGTCAGAGTCAGAGTCAGAGTCAGAGTCAGAAGAGTCAGAGTCAGAGTCAGAGTCAGAGTCAGAGTCAGAGTCAGAGTCAGAGTCAGAGTCAGAGTCAGAGTCAGAGTCAGAGTCAGAGTCAGAGTCAGAGTTAGAGTCAGAGTCAGAGTCAGAGTCAGAGTCAGAGTAAGAGTCAGAGTCAGAGTCAGAGTCAGAGTCAGAGTCAGAGTCAGAGTCAAAGTCAGAGTCAGAGTCAGAGTCAGAGTCAGAGTCAGAGTCAGAGTCAGAGTCAGAGTCAGAGTCAGAGTCAGAGTGAGAGTCAGAGTCAGAGTCAGAGACAGAGACAGAGACAGAGTCAGAGACAGAGTCAGAGTCAGGGTCAGATTTAGAATCAGGGTCAGAGTCAGAATCAGGGTCAGAGTCAGAGCCCAGAGTCAGAGTCAGGGTCAGAGTCAGAGTCAGAGTCAGAGTCAGAGTCAGAGTCAGAGTCAGAGTCAGAGTCAGAGTCAGAGTCAGAATCAGAGTCAGAGTCAGAGTCAGAGTCAGAGTCAGATTCAGAGTCAGAAATAAAGAAAGCCCAGTTACTTGGTTAAGGCTTGTGATATTTTAAGGTATTTTTTTCATGATTAAAGATAAACCAACAAAACTTTGAAATTTTTTGAATATTATATTTTGATTTTTCATCAATTTCAATGTTTGTGTTCATTAATTTATAATATTATTTACGATATAAATCACATTAATTGTTAATTAATTCAAAAGATAATTTCAATTGATTCAGTCACAACACATAACAAGGAAATAACATAAATAAAAAAATTAAAATAATTAATATTAAACATTATCAATTTAGTGTATTGATAAAATATATAATTAATTCAAAAAGTTTAACAAAAAAAAACATGTAAAACAAATTTATTTTGTTTCAATTAATTAACAAAACCTGTTAAAAATAATAAATATAAATTTGTTGTCATTTTGAATTAACTGATTGAATCGAATTTATTATTAAATACATTTTGATGCTACTGGTGGGGAAATGTATATAAATATTGATCCTTGTAATCCATCCCAAAAAAATACTGACTGTAAAAATGAAACCAAGTCTCTAAATTTTATTGTCTGTTCTCCAATAAATTGAGGAATCAGTTTTTGTTGATTTATATCTACAGATTAGTTTTTAGTTACGGATGTGAAAATCCCGCGTACACCAGTGTTATTGACATATGGGTTAACGTGAGCTTTCGCCGACAATAGCATGGATATATTATAGTCAAGGTGATATCCTAGGAATGCTGGCGAATGAGCTCTATTTAATTCTTTAGACATTACTAGCTAAGAAACAATACTTGAATATGGCACGTTATTTCTTGCTTAAACGTACGAGCCTTAACATAACGCCCTTGGAGGTACCCCTTACCTCGCCTTAAGGAAAAAAATATCACATTTTCTTGTTTCAATTGCAAAAAAATGGGCCGCAATCATTGTTCTGGTGTGACATGATAGGTTGAAAAATATTGTGGAAATTTACTTCCAAAGAATAAACTTTCAAATGATTTAATCGGTTCGAAGGACCAGAAAGAGTTTTACCGGCTCGTAGGACCAAAAGCACTTCTGTGAAAGATTTTTGATTTATTTAATTTTAATGATTTTAGGGTTTGACTTTCTTTTTAAACTATTTTTTTCTGAAATAAGATTTGTTTATTGTGGACAAGAATGTCAAAATTACTACAGTCTATTTTTTAAAAATGTTACATTGTGCAGGGTTGCTTTAAAGCGAATTTTAATTAAGAAATCATGGAAGTGAATGGCATAATTGAAGAGGGTTCATGTCAGATCAGTAAAATTTAAGAAAATCTTCCTATGCCATTTTTATTTAATAATAAACAAAAGTTACAACTTACAGAGAAATTAAACTAGTAAAACTCAATATCTTCATTCAATATTAATAAAAAGGCGTAAATGGTTTTTATTTTTTTGCTAATCCTTTTACGTGTTAACTTAATTTGGGAATTAATTTTTATATTTTGTTTGAGTGTGTAAAATAAAAGAGTTTGTTCTAGTTTTAAATTTGATTCGCTTTAGTCATTGAATATTTTAGAATCAATTTACTATTCTATCTACATTTGTTTGTATTTTTGTTATTCAAACTGGTAATGAATTTTAGTAGAATTAATTTTAGAATTTTAAAAAAATTTATAAATCTATTTGAAGCTAATTTTATAACATAAATTTGCTTTGAAACTAAAATTCTACCAAAAATATTCTAATAAATTTAGATAAAACGAATTAATGTCAAAAAAAATTTTCATCCAAGAAAAAGCGAAACTAAAAAACTGTTAAACAAAACAAAAATTAACTTTGCTTTTAAGGAACTTAATTTAATTTCCATCGTTAAAACATAAAAGTTGTCGTAATTTTATTTCTATTACGATAATCTTGGCGCCAAATTAAAACCTATTTTTGTATGTTTTGTTTTTGGACCCGATCTTAAAAATTCTTCGTTTTATATTTATTCAGACAAAAGTTTTTAATGTTAAATTTTTTCTTTGTACTGTATTTGCCAAAAGCACAAGAATATTGAAATAAATATTCATCTCATTACCATAAACAAGGTTGTAATTTATAATTCATTATTAATTTTTTGAATTTCTCTTTTTATTATTTTTAAAGTGATTGTAATTGCAAAAACTCTCTGAAGTAGCAAAAACAAAAAAAGTTTAACATAATTTTATGCTTTTTTGTTTATCGTGTTTATCTCTTAACTTCAAGCTGGAATTAAGCCAATGAATGGATTTATTAGTAAATTTTAACATATTTTGGAGACTTTGTAAAGTTGTTTAAATTTAAATACTAACATTGTTGTTCATATTGTTTTGAAGGATCTTTAGTATTTTTAGCCAATTATATTGTTTTGTTCTTAATTATGAAAAACAAATTTTGAGTGTTAAGCTTTATTTTGTTGACAGCATGTAACGATTAAACAATAACTTATTTCATTTTTATATTTTTTTTTGAAACTTTTGCTTATATTATTTTATTTATTTGTTGTGAAATAACTGTTTTCGGAAATTACTTTTAATTTCTCTATAAAACTCAACACAAAAATTCACCCTTAACAAATAGAATCAATAACTTCCTTGCCTGAAAAACCACTTTCGATACACAAAAAAATATTCCTTAAAATCTGAAATCCATATTTTTGAATATATCCAAACCAAACAAAAAAACTTATAACAAATTCAATGATACTTACACGAGCGAAGTAAAAAAATTTTCCTGATTCAAATAAAATCATACAGAATATATGTATATTAGACGGCATATGGCATATATGTACATATATTTAAGAAAATGGAAAAGAAAAACTTAAATTAAATCACCAAAATTTTTTGTAATTTCAGAATAAATTTTGCTTTGGAACTTTAATGTGAATTTTCTTGAATGATTGATTTTTAAGATTCTACTTAGCATAATAAATGGAAAGTTATGCTTATTTTCGACAATGTCGAAGTTTTTTTTATTTTTGATTTGTCGATCTCATGACAAATAAACTCATACGATTTCTAATATAATATATAAACTTTGAGCAGATGTCATATTTTGATATGGTTCGTATGTAGGCTGGCAAAGTAGAAAACACAAGTGAAAAATGAACAAAGTTGTTGGAAGCCGTATTTTAGGGTTTACTTAATTCACAAGGATATATCACAAGGTTATTATTGTGCTAAATTTATGCTTTTATTTTTCTAAATAAGTGGGACATGGTTGGCATATTAAATATGACACGTTTATGTTGTATTACATACATAACCCCAACAATCCACAAATTAATTAACCTCTAAATTCCTAATCTGAAGATTTTATTATTCGCAATCTGAAAAGAAGACCTAAATTAAAAGCATGCATTCATGTTCATTTTTGAAATAGAAATGTTTTTAAATTAATAATTATTTTGTTGACATGAATAACATTACAAAAGAAAATATTATTTTCAATTTAGCGAATATTTTATTTGATTACAAATAAATTGTTTTTATCAAGTTTAAACAATGTTATGAACATTGAAACTATATTTGTTTATGAGATAATAAAGTATTGCATAAACAAATATAGGTATATAGTTCAACAATTTGTCTTTCACAAATTTTTGTTTACTTTGTTTATTTTTGTTTATTTGCACAAAATATTAAATTTGTGTTTGTTATTTTTATTCAATGAGGAAATAAAATGACCTCAAGTTTTTATGCATTGTTATGTAACATTGAAGAAAATGATTTTGAAGATTTGATGAAGAGATGAAGATGAAGATTTGAGATCTGATAGCCCTGATAGGCCTTGCTCTTTCTGGCCCTGATCACGCTCTGACTGTATTCAGGCTTTTCCTACCTATTTTATTCTCGGGCAATTGACTACACTATTTCATATTTGTGGTTAACACTATATTTCAAAACAGAATGAATGGTTCTCAATGGTTGCAAATTTTTTTTACTCGTAACGGTGTTACGATGTTTCTAAAAGTTGTCTTAAAAATATAAAGTATTCAACATATTTTATGACAACCCTATGAAAAACAAAACAACTTTACTATCTTAAAATTAATTAATCCTCTCAGCATCTGAAATACAAATTTTTATTAGAAGTAAGAACAAACACAATCCCACCTGTTCTCTTGAAAGAAAAGATAATACTATAATCTTCTGTAAAACACAAGAATATATCCTTTTAATTAAAAATTATAAATAGAATTTTCATTTTCTTACCTTGAAGAAAAAATAAAAGCTAAAACTTTTCCGCTATGATCCAATAATGCCAACTGAGAATAAGTCGTACTCTGATCGTTTTATAAGTATTATTTTGTTTAGTTTATGTATTTTCTCATAAGTTTTCTTTTTAAATCTTTCGATATTTTTCTTTCAGCTTTAAATCAAGTTTTCATATTCTTTTTCTTTAATTATATTATCGAAATACATATATTATGACAATTGATAAATTTGAAGAGGTAGTGAGTGGATTGGTTTGTTTTTAAGATTTTTTGTTATTTTCTTATTCATTGCTTGGGAGCTTTTTGGACGGGATTAAGCATCATTATTTTAAGAAAGAACAAAAGTGAAAAAGTTATTTTTTATTTTTTTTTGATACAATAATAAACTGGTTATAAAAAAAGACAACTGAAAAAATCATTGGCTTTCAAGAAAAACGTTAATGAATAATTTTATTGCTTTGAGGTTTTTGCTAAATTTGGTTTATGTTTAATGTCTAGAATCTAAGTCGCATTTATAAAAATCAATTTTTTAGCTTTCTTGAATACTTGCTTACAGAGTAAGTACAGCAATTTTATGAACTGTAGAACTGTTAAATTATATGGAAATTTATTTATTTGTGTGCCACATACACCCCTTTATTAGTGATAATTCTATCAAAAATCAAGTTAAAGGTGTTATAGTTTAACCATTGGTAATTAAGTGTTATAATAATAAATTTAAAAATTTGGAAATTTTAAATATCACATAATAGATGAAGAACGTACAAGACAAGTAGTATAGACATGCAAACAGAGGTTTGTCGTTGTAAGCTAAGACGCAATGAATTTTTAGTTTAGATCGCAATATCATCCTTAGAAATTTGACGGTGTTAGAATTTGTTTAAAGTTTTACAAAAAAGAAGTTAGATAAGATCATTTATGTCATGTAATTTATGATTTCTGAAACTATTACCTTTTTTTTCAATTTTCTGAAAATCAGACCACGGCGTCTGTCGTTAGCGTAACAGAAAAGTTGTTCGCTAAGTTACTTTTTATAATCCATAAAGCTCAAAGAGAGCGTTTTGCTTGACGTTCTAGGATTAAATCGTCGATACAAGTTAATCATTTTGAGAAACCAAAACAGTTGTGTGACCCTTTAAAGAGTAGCAAAATGGGAAATTCTTTTCACTATTACTCTCGTTAGTCTAATACGGTTGAACTTCATCGTATTACTAAAGAAATTATGGTTGTGTTGTACGGACCTGCACTACTTAAAGTTAACAATCATACCAGTATCCTGGAAGCTTTTTAAAAGTTTACCTTATGACGGTCTATGTGTTTGTAATGTTTGTAATAAAAGCCCTTATCAAAACGTTTGTCATTCTCAAACCGTATCTCATTTAGAAAAAGCTGCCGTAGGAATATAGTTTATAGTATCAGACTTAGGGATGTAGTGATAGGCTCGTCCTAGGTAGGAAGTTGTGCGACGAAACTTGTTGATGAAAAGGAATGTTATATTTGCCAGAAATGTGTTTGTGCAGAGTTTAAAAATAGCATAAGCATTTCAAAATGATTATTGAGTTTACACAATCACAATGATCTCTTTTACGTTATCAAATAAACAAATTTTATAGTGCCACTTTATGAAAAAAGTATTTCATATCGTATTTTTTAGTTCACTTTGTAGAATAGAAATCGGGCAAGGACACAGGAAATGGAACGACGTCAAATACTGGTTGTGTGACGAAGTGGGTCATATTCAATGTGAGTAAAAAAAAAGCAACAAAAAACTAACCATCTACTATGCATAGAGGAGCAAATAGAGAAAATTGCAGTAGATATTTGGTTTTGGATATGTAAAAAATTGATTCATATCTGGGACTAGATTCGAAATAAATCTTCGTTCACTATTCAAACCACATTGTAATTAAATTGTCATCCAGAAAATAATGATAACTGTACCTAAATTCCAATATGCTTGGGTAAGAAACAAAGAAAAGAGTAAGAGCTGTTTCATAGTAATCACTACAAAGATCGCTTGTGAATTCATATGTAATAGGTTTGAATGAAGAAGCGATACGTTAAACAAATTAGAATAAATAATATAGAGATTGCTGACAAAAATTCGGGAACTGGTATCAAAACTGGGGTTAATGAAATCGAAGAGGTTTGCCTTTGATTACAGACCTAGGATTCTTAGTTGGAATAAGACAAAGGTTCTGACTGCGGAAGTAAAATGAGGGGAGGACGGTGTCATTACCAAATGCTTATTTGCAAATTATTCGAGTGACGCCAGAGTCAGCCATTTTTGACCGACACATAGAAACAGAAAATATCAGGAAGTTGCAGATAAAATGTAGTTTTTTACAACAGTTGTTTATGTTGAATTGAAGAATTACTTCGGTCTAAAATACCTAAGTATTACATTCATGAGCTAAAAATGAAATTCTGACCCCCACTTTTTTGGCATTTCTCGACGTTTTAGGACCTACTGATTCTTAAAACGCAAAAAAAATGTATATATGTCTGCCGGCCGTCCGGCCATCACAACCTACGAAATCTAGAAACCGCTGTACGGATTTCAAAATTTTTTTTCCTAAACATATGTTACTCAATGGAAAGAGCCAAAAAGAACGATGTGTTCGACAAATGTACCAGAAGTGTGTCAAAAAAATCGTCAAGTGTGTCAAAACAACGAAATTTGCATATTTTTTGCTTAAAAAACTTTCATTTTAAGTGATTATGAGTAAGAACATTGAATTTGGAGAAATATTGATGGTCGGGATTGGTATGTGAGACCAAAATCTAGATTAATGTATTATTAGTTTGTCAAAAAAATGTTGTCAAGTATGTCAAAAGAAAGATTTTTATTTATTTTTTACCCAATTTTTTGGAAAAATAAAATTAATTATTTGTACGACACGAAATTTTATTATTAGTAGTGAGAATTTTAAGTTAGTCAAAAAAATAATGTCAAGTGTGTCAAAAGAAAGATTTTCATTTATTTTTTTAGGAAAAAATAAAATTAGTTATTTATCTGAAATGAAATGTATAATGAACATGAAATTATTATTATTGAGAATTTTATTGCATTATAAGTTTGTCAAAAAAATATTGTCAAGTGTTGTAGGGTTTTGACCTTTACGAAATATAATATTCAAAAATCATAGTACACCGGAATAACTGAATTTTTAAAATTTACACTTGCCCCACAACGATATATTGAGATGGGAATCTCTTATGCGTATTAATTAGCCTAGCATTTCAACAAACATTGTACAATAAAATAAAGGAAAAAATGTAATAGTAATAATACAAAAAAAATGGAAAAAACCCAACCTTGTTAGTGTTGATTGGTGAACACTCTGGTCATTCCTTTTATAGATATTTCACCAATGATTCCAATGTATATGTCTCACCAATGATTCCAATGTATATATATTTTACCAATGATTTCACTAATGAGTTTTTTTATTGCAAAACTATTGAATTACAACATTCATCCAATTTTTCTTGCGTCCTTAAGCCAATCCAATTTTCTCCGTGATTTCCTTTATTGTCATCTTTCTTCCCTTTTTTTATTTGGTTTTCAAAACAAAACAATGCCATCCGCTTCAATCCCTAGGCTTTTTATTTTGATGTGGTTTCATTCAATTATATGTCGTCCGAAACAAAATCCTGGCAGCCAAATCGTAATAATAATAACAATAGGTGATGACCACGTATAGATGTTTTTAAATTTTTCTTTTTCTCCTTTTAAAACAAGTGGTTGTAATTTACCAATGTTTCCCTTTTTGTAATTAAAACAAAATCATTTAATAACAAACTGCTTGACAAACAAGTCAACACATGCAAATATTATTTATTTTACTCATTAAACAGTAACCACAACAATTTTTCTTTTCAAACAATAATTTGATTTTTTCTTTATTATATTTTTTTTGATTTTCTTTAATTGAAAACTAATGTTTAAAGATTGAAAGTTAAACATGGAATCTATGAAAAATTCGCCATGATGGCATTTATAATAATTTTTGTGTGAAAAGTCACAAAGCTACCAACATTCAAATGTTTTTCGTTTCTTCTTTCAGTTTTTCTGATGAGTGTGTTTCATATTTTTAGTTTATTTTCTTATTTATCTGTTTAAAGGAATTGATCGTTAATTTTGAATTTAAATTTTCTTGAGGGAAAAATGAATTGTTGAAATGTTTCGAAATGGTTTTATTGTTTAATTTGGAAATAATCAGACGTTACAGTGTGTCAAAAAAATTATTTCATTTATTCGTTTAGATAATTTTATGGAAAAAAAAATTTAGCCGTTTACTTACGCAAATATAATTGAACATGGAAATTTTTTAATTTGTTATAGTTTTTGAAATATTTTTGGAATTCTGGAAAAGTTTCAATTTTCTGAGTAGGAATTTTTGGAATATTTTTAGAATTTTGAAAAATTTTAAATATTTGATTTTATTTTAATTTTTATAATTTTGGAAAAAGCTTCAATTTTTGATATCGTTATAATTTTTGCAATATTCTAGAATTTTAGAAAAAGTTTAAATTTGGAATTTCTAAGAATTTTTGGAATATTATTAAAATTTTTGGAATATTTTTAGAATTTTGAAAAATTTTAAATTTTTGATTTTATTATAATTTTGGAAAAAGTTACAATTTTTGATTTTGTTGAATTTTTGATTTAAGCAATATTTATAGAGTTTTTGAAAAAAGTTCAAATCTTTGATTTTGTAATAATTTTTGAAATACTTCTAGAATTTTGTTTGAAAAAAGTTTAAATTTTTATTTTATTTTATTTTTACAATATTTTTGGAGTTTTGAAAGAAATATGAATTTGTGATTTTGAAATATTTTCTCGAAACGCTAAATGGAGAAGATTTGAGTAGTTTGTTGATTGTATAATTTTTACTTAATTATGTTAATTTATGATCTGTTATAATTTTCCGGCAACGTATTGATTTTAGATTTAGTTTGGTAATAAATTTCTAAACAGAGATAAAAAAATACTTATACTTTACCAAAAGTTATGTTTGATATACATCACTGCCCAAAACTAAAAACCATGACTCATAAAAGTTTTTTGCCGAAAACTAGATCAAAATCCTTAACCCCGACCGAAGTCTTGATAGTTCAGAGCTGTGAGATTTCAGCCCCCCCATATTTTAGCATTTCTTTTCTGAGTTAAATTTATTTACGCACAAACGAATCGTAAAACACATTTTACATCCTAGTTATCGTGACTGAAAGTTGAACTTTACATCCGTAAAATAAAATCCCGTTGCTATATTAAATATTAATATATTTTTCTACTTTACCGCCCGTAAAATAATCATCCGTAAAATATTCATAAATTAGAACAAACAAATTAATTATTGTATGAAGTTTATAGAGAAAATCATGGCATGTTTAGCATAATTTTCAAAATGTCTAGCGAGCTTAAAAAATTCAAAAATTGATTTATACCACAATAAAGTTGTGCAGTTGTGCGTAAACCGTACATAAACTCAGGCTGAAAGGAAGATTACGCCCTTGGTTCAATAAAAGCCCACGCTTCGCGTCGGGCTTCAATATGAACCACTGGCGTAATCTTGTACTTTCAGCCCTCGATATGTAAATAACTATTTCATTTAATGTTGTTGTGTTGAGTTTCGTTATGTTTTGATTATTTTCCAAAAACAACAAATTAAACTATCAACACATACCAAAGTTTTAATTTCTCGGTGGTTAAGGTTTCATTTTCTTCATAATTTCTATTTAAAAATAAAGGTTTGTATCATAACTGAGAATAAAACAGTTGTTGGAAGATTGGTGCCTACAATCCCGATCAATGGGAATTATACTAATCCAGCTGAGATTTTACACCTGAATTTGTACCTAGATCGAACTTTAAAAAGGTAAAGTTATTTTATGATAAGTGACAGATATGACGGGACTGTTTGCTCTATTCAGCTAAATTTAAAAAACAAATGATCTGGAAACTTTTACTATTTAAATGTTTTTGTTTGTCCAACACAATTTTCTTTATCTAATGTCATGAATGAAATAAATGATCTAGAAAAAGAAAGTTAATTAAAATCTTTTGATTTAAAAAAAAGTTATTCAAAAAGAAAAAAAAAACAAAAACGCCTGTATTCTGGTATATATTATCTTCAAAAAAACACCCCACTGGCGTCATGGCGGCGCCGTCGTTTTATTTAAAAACAATCATATATTTCTCTTAAATTGTTATACAAGAAGTTTTAGAAGCAAAAATACAACAACAACGTAAAATAACAAAATAATCTTAAAGATAGTTCGCATTGTTATTGTTATTTTTAATAATACAATTTCGCGTGTTTGTTGAAACTTATTGAAAGATTTTATTGTTTGTTAAGAAGAAATGTTATTGTTTGTAAAAAGATTTTGTTCAGTTACTCTGTGTTTGCTTTTTTTTTGAGTTGAATATAATATCTTCTTGTTTGGAGTTTTATTATCTTTCGAAATGTAATACGTGTTGAGGGTTATAATACATAAAATTTTTAATGCATGTACATATTTTGTGTGGATTTAGTGTTATACATAATTTTGTATAATATTTGAAATTGGTTTGTAATGGTAGTTTTATTTGATTAATTTTATCTTTTTTCTTGTTTATATCATCCATAAAAGGTTATTGATGTCATTTGAAAGGGTGATAATATCATAAGCGGCTATATGTGTCGTGATTTTTAACATGTTTTACGAACTTTACTCTCAAATGTATATTTTGTTTTCGGTTTTTATATCAACGACTTCTTAACTTAACAAAGAATGCAAGAAAGTTAAATATCGATGCAAGTTCCCTGAATGAAATTCTGAATCACCTCATTTGTTTGAAACGTCATTTATTATCTTTAGGTCCTTTGGTATATAAGTTGTGTAACCCAGTTCCGTTTGTCACAATTTTTTTTAACATTTTGAGGTTGATAAAACTAAGACACATGATCTGGATCTGAATGGGACAGAACTGCTAAGCAGCTTTTTTTGTTGAAGCTTTGTTAACTTCAATAATTTATTTTTCATATTATCTTCTATTGAACACTAAAAAAGTTAACTTTTGATGTCAAACAATGTCATTTTCGTTGCTCGATGAAAAATATTATTAGTCCTTTTGCTTTTAATGAACTTCTTCTATCAACTCAAATTTTAAATAAAAATAAAATATAAAATTTTATATTCAAATCACAAAGTTGCACGTATAAATTAGCTTTTTATATATTTTATGAATTTTTTAAACAGAAAGAAGCACAAAAATCAAATTGTTTACATTTAAATATAAATTGAAATCTACAAAATTTAATGAAGTGATTTAATTCTATGATTGCTTCAGCTTTCTTACACAAGATATGAAATCTAGACTAAAGTCGATTATAGTTATTAAAGGTTCTGATTTAATTAATTCGGACGTTGCAAATCTTTTGAACTTTTGAACTCTATTTTGAACGTGACCGCATAAATATATTTTTTACAAAGGATGTTTACAAAGTATTTATTAGATTCAATGCAAATTAACGAATCTTAATTTTAGTGTCCTTAATTCATTTGCAATAACTAAATTTCGTTAATATGGAATAATATAGTTTCATGGAGGGGATGCATTAATCAATTTTTTACTATAAAATATCAATAACTACTTACTAAATTAACATAATACTGAAATATTTTTTTGTACTATACTAACATAATTCGTTTAATATAACAATAGTTATTATATTGGGTAGAATGAAAAACTTATTAGTATGTATTATCCTGTTATCCGGCTCGAAGGACCAACATTTTTTTAAGTTGCAAAATTTCATATATATGAGAATGAGAATTAGAGGCATAACTCTTACTTCCTTCGAAACAAATACCCTATGACCCTCTTTTTGCTTCCTAGTCCCAGAGAAAACATTTTCTGAAATTTTCTCCTCAAAAAAATATAATAATATTTTTTTTGTAGAAAAAACAACTACATGATTTCATCATCGAACTCAATTTTGTTTTTTCGATCCAATAAAATAATACAATCTTATCATCATAATTTCATATCATCTTCAACAACACTCAACACCGCTCCCTTTATTTTAAATGTAATCCTATCCAAAAAAAAAATAAAACATAAACACATAATATATTTGCATTAGCTATTTCATATTTTTTCCAACAAAATTTTATTTACTGAAATAACTTTTCTATTTTTCCATAATAAAAAAAGAAAATAAATGAAAATAGAATAAAATATTCATGAAAATCATCGATAATATTCTTTTCTTCAAAAACTTTCTTCTCATGCTTACGCTTTATTCTCGGAATTATGAAAATTTGTTCGTAATGAGTTTTTCTTTCGATTTTTTTTTTTGAAAATTCTAATTTGTTATGGACTTGGATATTGTTAGTGAAGAACAAACAAATAGACAAATAAATTTAAATATATATAAAAGAAAGTATAATACAAAGAAAATTATAAAATACAATATGTATGTACGTTCGTTTTGACCTGGTTACCTAAAATTGATTTTAAAATGTTTTTGTTTTTATCTTTAGACATCAAAAGTAGATTATTTTTAGAGATTTATCTTTCAAAATGAAATTACCAGAGTACTGAAAGTCAAATTTTTTGTCTGTCTGTTCTTCACAGTTTATTTACACAAACAACAGATAGAAACTTTAGAACGGTCTGTAAAGGGGGAATCAACATACAATTAATTATAATGAAAACTACATTTTTAAATCGACAATTTTTTTTTATAATATGTTATTTATACCCTCAGGATCATTCGTCGGTCATAAAAAGATGGTGGTCGACCTCCCTTATTTTACTACCCCTTAATATGCCTTTTATCAAAATAAAATATTTTTGTCGATTTATAATTTTTTAAATAATACGTTTTTTAGCCTGAAAATAGGTTCCTATACGTTTTTTTGGTCGCTGATTACGAATCCGACGTCAGTTTTTCAAAATAATAACGTGAAAAGTGGAAAATCGAGAAAATTTTACCGAATTTCCAATTTTAGAGTATTATTGCGAGTTGCATATCATTTTCAATGTTTTTTAAGTACGCTGGCAACGAATTTTCACTCAAAAAGTAAAAATCTTTAAAAAGTGTTGGAAAACTGTGAAAATTATTTGGAAAATTTGGAAAATTATGATTGCAAAACCATGCAATATATCGTTTTAGTGTTTTTTTTTTGGTCTCTCATCTCAAATTTAATATTTATAATGAAGAAAATTTTCTATTTTCCCGGAAAATGGCAAAAAAAATTTTCCGATTTAAAAATTTAAATTTTTTATTTAAAACTTAAATGTTGTATAGATGAATGTATAAATTTTTAATGCGAGTTTACTGCGCTTCAGTAGGTGCAGGTAATTTTGTCGTGTTTTTTTTTGTCACTGACCTCAAATTTGATATTTATATTTAAGAAAAATTTTCTATTTTCTTGGAAAATTGCAAAAAAAAAAAAATTCCTGATAAAAAAATTTAAAAATTTTAAGTACAATTAAATAATACATGTTTTAATTTTTTTGGTGACTTTAATGTCAAATTTGATATTTAAAATAATAAAAAAATTTATTTAGTCGGAAAATTATGAAAAACTCCTGCAAGTAATATTATTTGGTTTTAAGCTGTAAATTAATATTACTTCGGTCTAAACGACCTAAGTATTACATTCATGAGCTCAAAGTGAAATTCTTACCCCCACTTTTTTTGACATTTCTCGACGTTTTAGGACCTCCTGCCTGATTCTAAAGAAGCAAAAAAAAATGTATGTCTGTCTGTCTGCCGTCATTATGTACGCTGCAGGGAAAACCGCTGGAGGGATTTCAAAATTTTTTTTTCTAAAAATAGGTATACACAAGGGACAGGTTTGAAACAACGCTGTGTTCGATAACTGTACCGAAAGTGTGTCAAAAAAATCATCGTGTGTGTCAAAATAAAAATAAAATTGTTTGTTTGAAATGAAATTACTTTGGTTTTATTATTATTATTGAGATTTATGGCATTATAAGTATGTCGAAAAATGTTGTCAAGTGTGTCAAAAGAAAGATTTTTATTTATTTTTTTACCCAATTTTTTGGAAAAAAATAAAATTGTTTGTTTGAAATGAAATTTTGTATTATTATTGAGAATTATGGCATTGTAAGTTTGTAAAAAAAATGCTGTCAAGTGTGTCAAAAAATGATTTCATTTATTTTTTGCCGATTTTTTGGAGAAAAAATGTAGCTGTTTTTATGACGTAAATGTAATTGAAAATGAAATTGGACACGGAAATTTTTGAATTTGTTATAGTTTTTGAAATATTTTTGAAATTTTGAAAAAGTTTGTATATTTAATTTTGTAATAATTTTTGCAATATTTTTAGTATTTCGGGAAAAGTTTTAAATTTTTGATTTTGGAAGAATTTTTGGAATATTTTTAGAATTTTGAAAAATTTTTAATTTTTGATTTTATTATAATTTTTGGAATTTTGAAAAAATTTTCAACTTTTGATTTTGTAATAAGTTTTGCAATACTTTTAGAATATTGGAAAAAGTTTGAATTTTTGGATTATTATTGGAATTTAGAAAAAGTTTAAATATTTGATTTCATTTTAATTTTTGGAATATTTTTGGAATTTTGAAAAAGGTTTCAATTTTTGATTTTGTTATAATTTTTGCAATATTTTTAGAATTTTGAAAAAAAAAAGAATTTTGGAATTTTATATATATATTTAGAATTTTGAAAAAAGTTTAATTTTTTGATTTTGTAAGAATTTTTGGAATATTTTTAGAATTTTGAGAAATTTAAAATTTTTGATTTTATTATAATTTTTGGAATTATGACTCGGAAATTTTTGAATTTGTTATAGTTTTTGAAATATTTTTGGAATTTTGAAAAAGTTTGTATATCTGATCTGGTAATAATTTTTGGAATATTTTTAGAATTCCGGGAAAAGTTTTAATTTTTGATTTTGTAATAATTTTTGCAATATTTTTAGAATTTTGGAAAAGTTTGAATTTCTAAGAATTTTTGAAATATTATCGGAATATAGAAAAAGTTTAAATATTTGTTTTTATTCTAATTTTTGGAATATTTTTGGAATTTTGATTATAATTTTCCGGCAACGTATTGATGTTAAATATTCAACCGAGTGATGCACCTCGTGATGAGGAATGTGTCATAACCACCGATGATCAGGAAAATCGTGCAAATGACACAGAAAATGAAAGTGAAACAGAAAAACAGCTTGCATCAGAACAACAGTATCCAGTTCTTGAAAATGAATCGGATGATGAAGATTTTTTAAATAATATTGCTTATATTTTAATATAATTTTTGAAGTGAAAACTTCTTTTGGCGCACCACACACAGATATTTCTGTAGGTAGTAAGTTATGCTGATCCGTCAGCATTTCCATCATTTATCAATTTATCAATCTATCGTTTCTTAACGTTTAAAATTGCGTTGTGGATATCGTGCTCGACTGATGTGCTGTAGGTAGTGAGTTCAACTTCTGGTTGTGGTACATATTTTTTTATTGTTTTTTTTTTAATTTTTATTAAATACCATTAAAATGTACTCAATATTGTTGCTAAACCATTAAAATTAAACCAATAAAATTATTTTTTTTTATTTATGAATTCATAAAAAATAATAAAAATTTCTTTATGCTAATTTTAAAAAATTGATCTATAACGCAGTTTTTTAAAGTTGTATTGATACTGTCTTTTGCAATTTGCATTCGAGCCATCATGCTGAATAAATATTGAATATATATAAAATTGAAAGTATGTCTGTTTGTCCTTTATGCATTAATACATTAATCATTATGAAAATTTATGAAGTTGTTGTGTAAGCTTAATTTTTGCTTTTTATTTAACAATCGTTTTAAACAGTAGTTTGCTTCGATCAATGTTTTTTTTTGAACATAATTTTTTTATGAAATTAAAAATAATATCTTACGTTATTTTTAATTGTATAACCTGAAGGCTGAAACAATTACATTTGTATATCAAAATTATATATATTGGAATTTTATCATCTTCACTAAATATATTGTTGGTTTGGAATTGTGTGTAATACATGTTTCTAAAATTAGGTGAACACTTAATACTTGTAGCTTGATACTTGATAAAATCGATTATATTGATTTAAAGCTCACAATTACGAGACGAAAATCGCATAAATTCTATACAAAGAAGCATAGCTTATGTATGATTAAACATGGATGGCAATCATGATAACTAAATCAATTAGAAATGGTGGGACTTAGCCGATAGTGATTTGCAAACGCCAACAATGCGCATTAATACCAATGAATTTGCTTAGCTTCCGCAGAAAGATTTGTAAAATTTAAACTTGTTGATCTATGGGTGTGACAACCACATGTACTTTAGTCCTTTAGTCCTTAGTCCTTACTTGTTTCTCATTCATTCTACTAATACGATCCAAATACTACTAATACGATATCAATTGATTGCGATTGCCAATGAAGTTTTCACTTCTGCCGTGCGGTCTTAAGCCCACTCTCTGTTTTTTTTATATTTATTTATTAAATAAAGTATTATTTTTATTTTTTAGAAAAAATTTTTAAAATTTAAAATTTATTACTTTCAAAAACTAACAATAAAAAAAATTATAAATTTCATTTTTTTTTCTTAATTAAAATTATTCAATATTTATAACAAAAATGTGTTTTCAGGGACATTAAAAATATATATAAAATTTTGTATGCTACGCAGTAAAATAAAATTATTTTATTAATATTTTTGGAATTTTTTGAGGATAAATTTTTATTATAATTTGATAACTCACAATCATCCTTGAAAAAAAAAGTTAAAAACAATAAAAAAATATTAATTTACAGCTTAAAACCAAATAATATTACTTGCAGGAGTTTTTCATAATTTTCCGACTAAATAAATTTTTTATTATTTTAAATATCAAATTTGACATTAAAGTCACCAAAAAAATTAAAACATGTATTATTTAATTGTACTTAAATTTTTTAAATTTTTTTATCAGGAATTTTTTTTTTTTTGCAATTTTCCGAGAAAATAGAAAATTTTTCTTAAATATAAATATCAAATTTGAGGTCAGTGACAAAAAAAAACACGACAAAATTACCTGCACCTACTGAAGCGCAGTAAACTCGCATTAAAAATTTATACATTCATCTATACAACATTTAAGTTTTAAATAAAAAATTTAAATTTTTTAATCGGAAAATTTTTTTTGCCATTTTCCGGGAAAATAGAAAATTTTCTTCATTATAAATATTAAATTTGAGATGAGAGACCAAAAAAAAAACACTAAAACGATATATTGCATGGTTTTGCAATCATAATTTTCCAAATTTTCCAAATAATTTTCACAGTTTTCCAACACTTTATAAAGATTTTTACTTTTTGAGTGAAAATTCGTTGCCAGCGTACTTAAAAAACATTGAAAATGATATGCAACTCGCAATAATACTCTAAAATTGGAAATTCGGTAAAATTTTCTCGATTTTCCACTTTTCACGTTATTATTTTGAAAAACTGACGTCGGATTCGTAATCAGCGACCAAAAAAACGTATAGGAACCTATTTTCAGGCTAAAAAACGTATTATTTAAAAAATTATAAATCGACAATAATATTTTATTTTGATAAAAGGCATATTAAGGGGTAGTAAAATAAGGGAGGTCGACCACCATCTTTTTATAACCGACGAATGATCCTGAGGGTATGAATAACATGTTATAAAAGAAAATTTTCGATTTAAAAATGTATATAAGAACTGAATCTAAAAAATTATGGTGCAAATTATGAAACTTTTTGCAATACATACAATTTTAGAGCGATCTAGTTTCGAACCAATGAGAAAATTTTAAACTTTAAAAAAGTTTATCATTCTCATCAGCGCTAGCCGACCAGATAAACTCTACCTAAAATGTCAACGCTAATGACTATAAACCAAAAATTAGGTTACAACCAGAAATTAGGTTCTCAATCAATATTCGTCTTTTCTACTGATCGGTCGTGTTTCTTTGCAGTAGAAAAACATTATTTAATTAAAAAAAAATATTAAAATTTTTAATTGTTGTTTTTCAAATAAGTGTGTGTAAATATAAATTCACAATATAAATTTAAATTTTAAAGCGTGTGTAAATATAAGTTTACCGTAATTATAAACCAATTGTGATAATTTGTCTGCTTTTAAGCCGTAATAACTATTTAAATATATTAAATTGGTTTTAAAATGGTTTGTGATATTTGCAAGCAAAAAACTTCGCGTAATAAACCTGGTACCAAATGCATCACCTGTGGCAAGGATTTCCACTTTAACTGTGCAAGCATTTCCAATGAAAACCAGTTGGAGATTAGCAGTGGTGCATTTCAGTGGCGTTGTCAAGTTTGCAGAAATAGTTCTGTTCCTCCACCTGCAGCTTTAATTATTGATAGTGATAACGACGATGAATTAACTTCTTTCAAACATACTCTAGATTCGTTTGGAATCGAACTAAAAAATCTTCGAAGTAATCAAAACTCATTTATGAAATCACTCGACTTCATGAACAACAAATTTGAAGAAATCATGCAGTTATACAAGGTAGTTGATGGACATGAGCGTAAAATTCAGTTACTTGAACAGGAAAATAAAAAATTAAAGTACGAGATGACATCAATCGTTCAAAAGCTCGATCAATTTGAAGAAAACTCGAAGAGCTTAAATCTTGTTTTTCATGGAATACCATTTACTGAAAATGAAAAACTGCCGGATGTTATTGGAAAGATTTTGACACATCTTGATGTTCCAGCATGTTCTAACAATATAACAAGTTTACATCGCAGTCGTAACTATAATGCCACAAACAATAATCCAGTTCCAATTATAGTACAACTCGATAAACAAGAAGTTAAAAATAAGATCTGTGATGGGTTTAAGGCGAAATAAATCAGCTTAGGTAGAAATGTAATGTCAGCCGACATTGGATTTCCTCAACAAAACAACGATGACAAAACCAAATTGTTCGTCATAACGGATCACCTAACATCAAACAAACAAGTTCTTCTACAAAAAGCTAAACAATTAAAGACGTCAAAGTTATTTGAGTTTGTATGGGTACAAAACGGGAGTGTGCTGGTTCGGAAAAATACTAAATCTAAAATTATCAAAATTCATTCAATTGATCAGGTAGAAAAAATGATGAATAATACTTATAATTTCTTTAAGCAAAACAATTACGATAAAAATAATCAAAGAATTAATAATATTAGTAATAATAACGGATAATACATTTTATTTCTAGTTCGTTATTTTGCATATGTATAATTTAATGTGTAGTAAAAATCAAATTTCAGTGTATTTTCAGAATGTTTTTGGATTAAGAACTAAGACACATACATTTTTGAAAAATATTTTAATTAGTAATTATGACGTTGTGTTGCTTAACGAAACCTACTTGAATGAAAATGTATATGACTATGAACTTTTTTCAAATAACTACACGTTCTATAGAAAAGATAGAGATTTATCACTTTTTCCTAACAAAACTGATGGAGGCGGTTGTCTCATTGCAATTAAAAAATCTTTTGATTCATTTAGATTGAGGTCGTGGGAGATTTATAAAGAAGAAATTTGGATTTGTATAAGATTAAACAATAGAAAATTATACATAAATGTCCCATATATTTATCCAGGTGCTACAGTGTCTGACTATCATAACTACTTTGAAAATGTAAATAGCATTGTGAATAACAACAATGTTAACTCAAATTTCTTTATTATTGGAGATTTTAATCTTCCGCATATAAAATGGAACAAAACTAATTCAAATATTCTTGAGCCAAGTCTATCAGAAGATAGTCGTATTATGGATTTAATTCAGTCTATGAATTTTTGTGGTTTCAATCAATTTAATCGTATTCCGAATTCAAACGGAAGATTTTTGGACTTATGTTTTTCGAACCTCCCAGTTAGCCATATATGTGTCAATGAAGCAGTTGAAGTGTTAAGTAAGATAGATCGTCACCATCCACCATTGTCGATTACTCTAAATTTAAATAAAATTTCATTGTTAAAGGAAACAATTGGGTCTCGCTATAACTTCAATAAGTGTGATTATAGTCAAATTGATTTGGAAATTTCTCAAATAAATTGGAGTGAAATTTTCAATGACCTTAATACTAACCAATCAGTTGATATGTTTTACAGTATAATTAATCAGATTATTGCTAAAAATATTAAAAAGGTTTCAACTAAAACAGCTAAATTTCCTGTATGGTATTCCGACAAGTTAATTAAATATATCAGTATACAAAATAAATTTCGTAAAACCTTCAAATTAACAGGTGACTACGAGTACTACAAACTGTTTTCTAGTGTCAGATCTCGTGTGAAAAAAGAAATTGAATTATGTTCTAAGAAACACCTACAGTCTATAGAGAGTAATGTGTGTAGTAATCCTAAATCATTTTGGTCATATTCCAAAAAACTTAAAAAAGCTAATGCAATACCATCATCTATGCATCTTAATGGAACTCAAGTCTCATCTGCAAGTGGAATATGTGATTTATTTGCAACGTTTTTTAACTCAGTGTATAATCTAAGCAGAGATATTCCTTTTTCTACAACTCCAACTAATAATTCAGAGCTATTGAGCTCATTAGTAATCTCTAATCAAGAAGTTATTGATGTACTGATAAAGCTTGATGCAAGTAAAGGAAGTGGTCCTGATTGCATACCGGGAATATTTTTGAAGAATGTTGCTTATTCTATCTGTGTTCCGCTTGGTTTGATTTTCAATAAATCTATTTTGGAGGGCTGTTTTCCAAATGAATGGAAATGCGCAAAAATCGTTCCAATTTTCAAAGCAGGTGACAATAGCGATATTCAAAATTATAGGCCTATATCCATTCTCAATAGCTGTAGTAAAGTATTCGAGAGAATAATTCACAATCATATCTTTAATTGCGTGAAACATTTAATTACTGCAAAGCAACATGGGTTTTTTAAAAATCGTTCTACATTAACCAACCTTCTTAACTTTACTGAATATGTATTTGATTCGCTCGAGAATGGCCTTGGAGTTGATGTAATCTACACTGACTTCTCCAAAGCTTTCGACAAGGTGAAACATTGCATACTTCTAAGAAAATTAGAGAATATTGGAATAAAGGGTAATATTTTGCGGTTATTGGCTTGTTATTTAAAAAACCGGCAGCAGTTTGTTCAATTGAATAATAAACGATCTAATAATTTCACACCAACCTCAGGAGTTCCACAAGGCTCAATATTAGGTCCCCTGCTGTTTATCCTTTTTATAAATGATGTTATTGACGGCATGAATTGTAATGTTTTGTTATTTGCCGATGATCTCAAAATTTTTACAGCAATAAAATCTTTGGATGACTGTAACAAACTACAAAAAGATATTGATACACTATTTGAATGGTGCACTAATAATGAGATGTTTTTAAACTGTAATAAATGTTACACATTAAAAATTAAACCACGAGACTTTCACCGTAATTTTGTCTACAACATTAACAATGTTGATATTTTGCATAAAGATGTTATACGTGATCTTGGTATTATTGTTGATGCTCAGTTTAAATTCAATGTACATATTATACAAACCATTGTCAATAGAGCTCTTAAAATTCTTGGTTTCACCATGAGAATCTGCTCAAATTTTAAAAATCCCAAATCATTTATTTCTATTTTTAATGGTTTGATAAGATCTATCTTAGAATATGTATCACCTATATGGAACCCAGTTTATCATGTTCACATAGACATGTTGGAAAGAGTACAAAGAAAATTTACCCGCTATCTAAATTTCAAACTGAATACTCCTTATGAATCTTATCAAAATAGATTATCAAGATATGGAATGAAATCACTTGAATCAAGAAGAATAATTTCTGATGAAATTGCTCTGTTTAAAATAATAAATAGTACGATTGAAACAGATCTCTTTCAATTTATTCAGTTTAGAAATGCAACCATATATAATATTAGAAGACCGGATACGTTTTATATTAAAACTTTTAAAAATAATTTTAGAATGCATTCTCCATTGATTAGGATTCAATTGTCACACAATGCTTTGTTTAATAGCGTGGATCTGTCCTTGTTCCGACTATCCATATTCAAAAAAAAGATTCTGGAAATTACACTGTAATTAATAAAATACCTTTTTATTTTTTGAATAAATTTTTGCTTTTTTTTCCTATTCAGATCAAAAAGAAATTGTTCATTGTTTAATTATTGTTAACATTTAATTATTTAATATATTAGGCTAGGTCTTCCTAACTAACTGCCATTTAATTTTTATATTTAATGATTTATAAATATACTTTGTTTTTATACTTTTAATATGATTGTAATATAATTATACTAACCTGTAATTGGACATTTGTCTGTAGGTTAGTCAATTGTGATTGAAATAAAATAAAATAAAATAAAATAAAATAAAATAAACACTAGCGAAGTGTAAAAACAAAAAATTTACATAAACATACATTTAATAAATTCAGGTTTAGTCAATTAATTTCTCTGGTGATCTCTGTTTTGTTATACTCTAGACATTCTAGTATTGAATAACAAACTTGTATCTGTGAGAAGAAGATGACTAGTCTTCACTTGTGTCTATTGACACATGATCAACAATTAATTCAGTAAATTATTTGTGATATAACATCACCCCGATGGAAAATCTCCCATCAAGAATAATATAAGAACTGAATCTAAAAAATTATGGTAAATTACCATAATTTTTTAGATTCAGTTCTTATATTATTCTTGATGGGAGATTTTCCATCGGGGTGATGTTATATCACAAATAATTTACTGAATTAATTGTTAAAAATGTAGTTTACATTATAATTAATTCTTTCCTTTACAGACTGTACTACTTTGATTGTACTAATTTCACAATTTAATGTATAAACATTATATCATTATAAAATTCACATAAACATGTTCATTATAAAATTTAAAATAACAACAAATTCAAGTAAGGTATATATAAGAAATGGTAACAAAGTTCAAATCAAAATGGTTATTTGGGGTTAGTAGAATGATTTGTGGGTATAGGATTTTGGTTTCGTTCAAAAATATAAATCCGGCTCAAGGGACCAAACTGTTAGTTAATTAGCAATTAAGGTCAAATCTTTTGTCTATTGACATGCAAATCTATTAAATCTAAAATTCATTCAGAATCATTTTTGTACATTCAAATAAGCTTCTTTTACAGAAATCAAGGAAAAATTAGAACTGAATGAAAGTCATCAAGCCAAGACGAATTTTATAGCCTAGTCGTCTTTTCTGGGTTATCAGCATGCTTGAATTTTAGAAATTTCCAGGTCTGAAAGAAATTTATCCTAGACCGATCACTCTTCTTGCATAAAATTTTTAAAAATCGATCGATTTCCATTACAGAAATATCTGTTTGAAAAATTGTGCACTAAACGATATGGAACACGATTATCTAACGGAAAAATCTACGAATACAATTCTTTCGAAAGGTCTCTTATAATAAGGCGGCTATCTCAGTGAATAACATTGACAGTTTTTAGTATTAGACAGTGTTTATTGCAAATGTATGTGTGTTTTTAGGGTTCCGTTTTTTATACGGAACACTATTGGTGGGAGTGAAACGTGTTTTTCACATTATTTCGATTATCTCGATTACTATAAATCAAATAAACCGGAAATTTGGCATGCGTATAAAACTAATCTGTCCACACAAAATGAGGAGTTGAAAAATAAATAAAATGGTTTTCGTTTGGTTAACAGGGCTACGATGTGAGGCCTTTGAGAAAATACATTTTTATATCGAGTCAAATATGAAAGGACTTCACTTCAGTATTTCTAAAAAATGTATTTTGGAATTTTACACCCCACCATTTTTTGTGTAATTCTAAATAATGGCGTTTTCTGTATGTTTTCTTTTCTCGATTAGCTCCGAGCCTAAGTAATCGGAAATCTTAAAAAGTATTTTGAATGATAGAAAAATTCGTAAGTTTTTAAAGAAAAATATAGTAAAGTACCAAATACTAATAATTATATTTATTGAGGGGGAGGATATGAGAAGGGGTAAATACATCATTTAAAACCCGGTCAAGTGGGGTGTCTTTTGAAAGAGCACCAAAATTAAGAAAGAGTGCAATTTTTTTTAGAATTTTTGCGATTCACCGTTTTTGAGTTATTCTAAAAAAGTGCAACAAAAAGTTGGTACCCCCTCATACGTTTCTTCGTTGATTGACAGAAAAATTTGAAAAAATTCACAGAGATAGGAAATTTGATAAGCCCTTAACGAAAAATATAGCGAAGCTTCAAGTGATTATATTTCTATGTGTTTAGGGGATGGGAGTGGGGGAGATAAGGAAAGATAGGAAATTTCACCCTTAACGAAAAATATAGCGAAGTTTCAAGTGATTTTATTACTATGTGTTTAGGGAATGGCAGTGGGGAAGAATAAAAAAAATGTTTTTTGGCTCGAATGAGTGGGGTGTCATTTAAAAGAACACCAAAATTTAGAAACACTTCAATTTTTTTTAGAACTTTGCGATGCACCGTTTTTGAATTATTCTAAAAAAAGGGCAAAAAAAATTCAACCCCACTTAACCCCTAAAGTTCGTCGTTGATTAACAGAATTGAGTCCTTAGCTACCATAAACAACTTTGGATAACATTTCACCTAAAGTATAATTTTTTATATCATTTCGATCAGTTTAGATGAGATTGACATTTACTATTGATATTTACGATGAACCATTTATTTTTCATGTGTCTATTGTCTGGCAATATAAACTCTTTACAACACAACTTTATGTTAATTATTTTGATATTGTTTTCTTAACATTCACGGAACCCTTGACGGGCGAATTTTTTTAAACTAAGAACACTACCACAATCATGGTCAAAACGAAACGAGGATGCCTACAAGAGGATTTTTTTCATGAATCATCTATGCTGTGAAACATGGTGAAGGATAAGCACTTAAATAAATTAAAACATAAAGGAATAAACACATATGGTTACACCAATTATGTTCATATGTTTTACCATCAATTGTTCAACTTAAAAATCAATAAATTATAAATTCTTTTTATATTTTTATAAAATAAAAGTTTTAGTTTCGAAAACGAGTGCTTTTTACTTAACATTGGAAGATATTTACAAATTTGCTATCACTGCCGCTTTCAGTGAGTCCATTGGATAGTTTTCGAGGGCTTTTGTTGCGAGTTAAAGAGGATATTATGTGATATTATCTACATATATATCAACTCTAAAGAAGCATATCACTCCTATGGCAACAACGGAAACGAAAACACAGACTCTGAACCAGCAATTAGAATACAAAGGTGAGAACAATAATTTAGAAAATGAGCTGTGTTTTTTTGCGAGTTGAACCGAGTTTTTTTTACACTCTTTTAATTACTTCTGCTTTTGTGAGCTAGAAGTAATGATCTTGTAATCAATTTTAGAGCAAATTCTCATTAAAAATTATTGGTACAAGTTTTCAATGGTTTTAGACTATAAAATTTAACCAAATTAAAAAGAAATTTATCAATTTTTGAGTTTATAATCTTCAAAGGTTTGAACACAATACATTTTTTGAAATATTTATTTGATTTAAAAAATAATTGACATAAATGTAACAATTATTAACATAATTTACGACCAATTATTATTGTTGTTGTGGCTGTCAATTTGTTGACATGTAATAAGAATGAAACTGAACGAAGAAGAGTGAGTCTATAATTGTTTGATACTACAATTATTTGCTGCTGCCATACCGACGTTCCATGATGAACTCTCTGGGATTAATCTTGAAGCAATAAACTGAAATAGCAACATGAAAAGAAGAAGATAGGATGAAAAAGGTGTATATAAGAAGTTGCTTTTTCAACAATAAGTAGACTTGATCCTGGACTACACTAAGACTTATTCGTCAAGAAAGGTATTGTGAGCCTGCAATTTCTTTCATAAAGAATCAATTTTTCTTTCTCGGCGGCGCTTCAAAACTGGAAAACCGTAACAATACTATAATTATTCTATTATCGAAGAGATGTTATTAACAATAGGTAGAACAAAATAAGAGAACTGAATAGCATTTCAATCAAAAATAGTAAAATCGATTTTTGTTTTCACCGCAGAAAGGATAATCAATTTATGCTACAATTTTCAAAGATTGAAAAATTAGAAAATAAAAAATTTTTAGTTATTACATGGTTTTATCGGAAACGTACTAAAATTAAAGAATTGTAAAAACATACATCAGATCAGTTTTTGAATTCCCACTGAGTTCAAATTATTTTTCAACAAAATAATAAAAACGATCAACAGATTGGGTTCCCTATTAACAGAAAGCTAACGAATATAGCAAATAAATTGAAAGAAAAAAAAACTTTCGGCTGATCACCTATATAACAGGTCGTTCAATAAGTCCGTAGGATAATTAAGAAAAAAACAACATTTTGACAAAACTCGATTTTTTTTATTCAACATAGTTGCCTTCGAGGGCGATACAACGAGTATAGCGATTTTCCAACTTTTCTATACCACTTTTATAGTACGATTTCTCTTTCTCGTCAAAATAGGCCTCAGTTTCAGCGATTACTTCATCATTGGACTTAAACTTCTTTCCAGCAAGCATTCTCTTGAGATCTGAAAACAGGAAAAAGTCGCTGGGGGCTAAATCTGGAGAATATGGTGGGTGGGTAAGCAATTCAAAGCCCAATTCATTCAATTTTGCCATCGTTTTCATCGATCTATGACACGGTGCATTATCTTGGTGAAACAACACTTTTTACTTTTGCAAATGTGGCCGTTTCTTTGCGATTTCAGCCTTCAATCGATCCAAAAGTTCACAGTAATACTCGCTGTTGATGTTGGTTCCTTTTTGGAGATAGTCGATGAATATTATTCCGTTCGTATCCCAAAATACAGACGCCATCACCTTACCGGCCGACTGTTGCGTCTTTGCTCGCTTTGGATTCGGTTCGTCGACTGCTGTCCACTCAGCTGAATGTCTTTTGGATTCTGGTGTGTAATTGTGAAGCCATGTCTCATCCATTGTCACATATCTACGATAGAATTCCTTTTTATTGCGGTTTAACAGTGCCAAAGACTCCTCCGAAGCATCGATTCGTTGTTGTTTTTGGTCGACTGTGAGCTCACGCGGCACCCAATTTGCACCGAGCTTTCGCATACCCAAATGTTCATGTAAAATGGTAAAAACACTACCATCTGCTACCTTTACAATGTCAGCTATTTCGTGCACCTTCAATTTGCGATCGTTCATAACCAATTTGTGGATTTTTTTTATGTTTTCTGGAATAACAGCCTCATTTGGGCGTCCACTGCGCTCTGCATCTTTTGGGCTGGTACGACCACATTTAAATTCAGCCATCCACTTCTCTACCATTTGTCTCGATGGAGCAGAGTTTGGTTTCCACTGTATTTTTTTTCATCAAAAAGCAATGCTTTATTAAAATTCGAAATTCACTTTTTTCCATTTTTTTTCAAAAACTAAAGTTGCTTCACACAAAATGCTATAACTCACGAATAAATAGTCAGATTGCTGTCAAATTTATACACGTATCGTTTGAAGGTTAGTACTAAATAAAAATCATATGGAAAAAATTCTAGTAACGCCATCTATGTGTCATCCTACGGACTTATTGAATGACCTAGTAAGTCATAATAATCTATTAAATTAAGCCTCCAAAACTAAAATAAAAAAATGGTTAAAATTCATACAAAATTTATAGAATATTAATGTTTAACATTCCATTATTAATTTTAATACATAATGCCTACTTTTTCTCTAACTTCGTCATCGATTCCACTAACATACAGGGCCATTAAAAAATTTTTTTAAGCATCCAAAACTGTTTCAAATAGCAGAGAAGGAGAATATGTTAAATTTCTTGTTAATTCCAATCACATTACAGTTTACACAATTAGTAGATAGGCTCACCCAGCCATACTGCAACTTTATTCAACAGGTTGGCATTAACTTTATCAAATCTTCTATGCCACCATTAATGGATAACGAAGGCAAACCTGTAACTGAAACCAAAACGAAGGAAAATCTATTTGTGGCAAATTTTGCAGCTAACTTGGGGAGATAGTTTGTCCTCATATAAAATGATTTAATTTAATTTAATAATAAGCACTGAATAAAAGAACAATAATATGCAATTAAATAAACTTCTTTTATTGACTTCAAAAACGATTTATTATACAAAATATTTTCGTTTCGATTTTCTAATTCGAGTTGCTCGACCGAGTGCAAAAACTAAAGCGATAATTTTTTCTTTTGTATTTCCTCAATTAAAACCCCGTTTTCAATATATATTAATACTTGTTATTTAATTGATCAATATATTTCAGGCTAGGCCTATCTTCAGGATCATTATAAAAATAACAGTTATATCAAAATTGAAATAAAATAATTAAATGACATTTATATAAAACAAAGTTTGATATATAAACTATGAGTAAGATAGCTATGTTAAAATTAACTTAAAAAATGGTTGTCAAGTGGAATTTTTTGAAAATTAACGTTACTTTAAAATTTTAAGAAAATCGAAAAAATTTTAAAAACACAAAAATTCCCAAGAAAGAATTTATGAATCTTTTAAGTTTCTGTTTGATTGATTGCAACTATTTTAAATATGAAGACAAATATATGAAAATGAAGAATGGTTTATTTATGGGTTCTAGTTTGGCACCAATTTTGGTGCAATGTGTCCTTGATGATGTTGTTAATCAAGCATTACTTAAAATTGATTTCACTCCGCTTTTTTGGTATTCATACGTTGATGACCATATTACATCTATTCCAGAAAATAAAATACAAATGGTTCTTGATGCACTTCATTCATATGATCCTAAAATCAGATTCACATATGAAGTTGAACAAAATAATATATTAAATTATTTGGATTTAAGTATTCATCAATTAAATAATGGAAAGGTTATTACTAATTGGTACCATAAAGAGATTTCCTCTAATCGATTATTGAACTATTATTCTACACATCCACATAATATGAAGTTAAATGTTGCTAAATCTTTTATTCGAAAAATATTTCGACATAGTCATAAAAGTTTTTGGAATGATAATTTAAAAAGAATATATAAAATACTTCGTATTAATAACTATCCTATTAGTTTAATTGATAAAATGATTAGTCAAGTTAGAAATACTAATTTAAACCAATTAGGTAACAGTTATAATTACTTATCACTTGATCAAACAGATGATAATATGGTACCAAATACTCAAAATTCAAATAAATATGCATCTTTAACTTATGTTCCTGGTCTAAGTGAAACACTTTCTCGGTCTTGCTTACAATACGTTCCTAATATTAAAATGGCTATGAAACCTAAAAATAAAAATAGTTATAATTTTACCAACTCAAAAGCAAAACTTTCTAAAGAACAACAGAGTGGTGTTGTTTATAAAGTTGATTGTGATAATTGTGAAAGAACTTATATTGGGGAAACAATACAGAAATTAGGTGTTCGTATGGATCAACATTATTATGATTCTAAAAAGACTATTGTTAACAATAATTGTTCTGCACTTGCTAAACATTGTATTGAAAATAAACATCAATTTAAATTCGATGATGTTCAAATTTTGGTTAAAGAAAACAATAAAACTAAATTACAAATACATGAGGTATGCCAAATTATAAACAATGAAGAAAAAACTTGCAACTTTAAAAGTGACAAAAAAGATTTTTCGAATAACTATTATAATTTAATTCGATTTTCTTAAAATTTTAAAGTAACGTTAATTTTCAAAAAATTCCACTTGACAACCATTTTTTAAGTTAATTTTAACATAGTTATCTTACTCATAGTTTATATATCAAACTTTGTTTTATATAAATGTCATTTAATTATTTTATTTCAATTTTGATATAACTGTTATTTTTATAATGATCCTGAAGATGGGCCTAGCCTGAAATATATTGATCAATTAAATAACAAGTATTAATATATATTGAAAACGGGGTTTTAATTGAGGAAATACAAAAGAAAAAATTAATAAATATACTCCCGGCGAAACAAACTTACAATATGTAAAGCGATAATATTTTTACCCTGTTGATTATGACAAATAACTAATTAGTATTAAATTTGACTTCCGCTGAATTAACTTAGGTTTTGTCGAATTTAGTCTTGTCGTTATTGTTATTTGTTTTGCCTAGTGTTGTCGCTACATACACTCCCCCACCAGATCAAAAATTATAAATTTTAGATCGAATATAGATCAAAATGCACACGTTTGGGTTTTGTTTGTGGTTTTCTGTCTGCCGACAAGATGCTAGATGCTGGTTTTGTCACCTGTCGATGTAAATCGTCGTGTTTTTCTCTTGAAAGTCCACGATGAATAATTTACGCGGTTTGCGTATAATTGTAAACGGCTTCGTAAGGTGTACTAACGGGTATTTTTACTTGATCCACTCGAACAAAAACGTGTGTACAGTTGTCGAGGTTTTTGGTGATAAAATGTCGGTCTGATTAAATTGCCTTGGAGAAATAGAGATTACGGTCTGCATGTTAATTCGAAATTTTTTTATGAACTCAGATGTGTCAGAAGTGTTGGTTGTAGGAGAGTCGACAAAGAATTCGTTGGGGACTTTTAAAGCTTGACCATACACTAATTCTGCCGGTTCACAGTCGAGGTTCTACTTGAATGAAGTTATTATGCCTAGTAAAAGAGTGCTCCCATGAACGGTATTGAGTCATGCTTTTAACGATGCTTTCAGTTGACGATGGAAGCGTTCAACAAGACCGTTTGCTTTAGGATTATTAGCGATTATGCGGATTCGTTGAGATCCTATAATTTTCTTGAGCTCGGTGAACAGGTTGAATTCTAGTTATCCACCACGATTTGTCGTTATGGTACTTGCTTCATGTCATTTAATGGGGTTGCTTTCGGCCAACCTGTGAAGCGGTCTGCAGTAGTCAAAATGTAGCAGTATCCATTTGATTGTGGTAGTGGTCCGCCGATGTCTATATGGATATGGTCAAATCTGCAATTAGGTAATTTAAATTTACCAATGGCAGATTTTTTGTGTCCGTGAACTTTTGATCGGTGACACGATCCACATGACTTGACCCATATCCCTATGTCAACATTCATTCATTACAGGCCAAAAATACCTGGATGTTATTAATCAAAAACCGTTTTTCTGATGCTGTGTGGTACGTATATGGTCGATTATAACCATAAGATGTCTCGCACCAGATGTTGTTTTTGCTGTCTGATAATTGTTTGACATTTGACAAAACAGCGGAAATGTTTAATAGCGAGATAGATTGCTAATAACTTTTTAATCAAACGAGGAATATTTTGCTTCTGTAGGAGTGAGCTTCTTGGAGAAAATGCAAGTGGCTCCCAACATCCATTGTTGTACTGTTGTAGTACAGCTCCGACTGCGGTGTTCGAAGCGTCTGATGTTATGTTGAAATGTGTGTCCAATGGATAACCAACGGATGTGCTAAAAGATTAGCGGTGGCAAGTGATGATCTTGATGAAAGACTCGTTACAGTATTCTGGCCAAGAAAAATTGGGTTTATTCTTGCCTTTTTTAATCAATGAGGCCAAATGCCCGCGTATAGGTGCTAAAAATTCGGCTTGTCGTGGTAAGAAGTGATGATAATAGTTCACCATCCCTGCGAAATGCTGTATTTTGCGGACTGATGTTGAAGCTGGCAAGTTATGGATGGCAGTTACTGCATCTTTCGATGGAAGTATGCTGTCTTCCAAAACAGAATGGCTCAAAAATTAAGTGCTTTTGGCCGAAGATGCACTTTGAAGCTTTTATGTTTATGCTATATTCGGTTATGCGAGTAAACAGTTTCTCTAAATGCAGGAGATGTTCTGCTTCAGAGCAACTAGCTATGAGAATTTCATCTATGAAACGAGTGAACTCAAAAGATGTAGTTATAGCCGTTTTGTGAATATCCTCATCTGCCTTTGGTATCCGGTGATAAGCTCTTACCAGATCTATTTTGGAAAAAACTTTGCATTCTGCTAGTGGCAAGGAAAAATTTTGTATGCGATATCTAGTCGGAACAGTGGCAGCATTAAGTTGTCTATAATCTCACAAGGTCACCTGTTCTTGTTTTTTCCTGAACCATGCTTCATTTAAATGACACAGTGAATTTGTTTAAGATGCAGCTAGAAATAATCATACAATTTAAGAAACCTGCTTCTGGTAAGAGGCAAATATCACAAAAAGAGGTAATGAACATAGATCCAATTATTACTTACTACAAAATGGTCATCAACTCCGCGTAGAGCTATGGTCAAGTGCATTTCTTTGGGTAGTCGAAAAAGATCAAATCCCAAGCAGACAAAGAGCTCAGACAAACATTATGGTGACAAAAACCTTTCTTGTCCATTTCATCCCTTTTATAACGACAACTGACTTAATTTGGTATTAGAGTGTCGTAGGGATGTGGCGCTACGTACTACGTTGTTATTTGGAAATCAAGCTATCACCAAACCTTGCTTTACCTCTATTTGCTTTAAAAAAAACATAGACCATCACGACGAATGTTTTTTTTTTTATCAGCACGAGTAGAGGAGGCCAACATAAACACTTCTTAAGTCTTTGTAAGAGTTAAATTCAATATAAACATTATTTTATAAATATGTAAAATATAAGGACCGTTGTTCAGATATTAAACTTTGTGGTCATTTTTATTGTCATCTATTAAGATATCTATTAAATTTAAAAACCATTAGCGATAAAAAAGATCCACTTACCAGTTGATTTCTACAACGTAAACTAAATTTTAATGGATAAATTCTAGTTTCTTTTATGTTTTTGTCCTAACTACATTATACATCCTCTCTTGGAGATATCTTTTCTTTGCAAAAATGTTAAACCATAAAATATGTAAGATGAACTAAAGAATTTTAAAATAAGAATTCATTTGTTTGTTGTTGTGATAATTCTTATATGAAGATGTTGAGAGTTTATCTCTAAAGGATAATAAATTGGTCGGTTTTAGTTATAAATGATGATGTTTACTGTTAAGATTGTAAAAAAGATATTATTAAATATGTTGGGTTACTCGAAAATTTATTTGAAATCAAAAGAAGCAAAAGAGTAAACGTCTTTTTAGGGTTCCGTACTTTGAAAAAGTAAAAACGGTACCTATTGGTGAAACTTCGGTGTCCGTCCGTTACATAATTGATTTTCTCAAAAATTATAAGTGATATCAACTTGAAATTTTTTACAGTTATACAATGTATTTGTCCACGCCTACTGACAACAAGAAAATTATGAATAATTGTTTTTATCAATATTTTATGGACATTGATAAGGAGATAGTAAAACAAAAGTTTGTTTTAAGGAATCGAGTTTGGTTTAAAAAAATCAAAAAAAATTCAAATATTTCAAAAAGTCCTTTCAAAGAATTATCGATTGCTTAGTTTTTAAGTTATTTCCAAAAACGTGTGTTTATTTTTTTGTCCCCTACCTTAACCTCGAACATTACAAAAGCAAAAAATTGAAAAAATTCAAGGTTGTAGGAATTTTGAATACAAAAATCCGTTTTTTTGTTTTGGTTGTTATAATTTCAAATGTTCATTGGAGGGGGTTGAGAGTGAAAATTACGAAAACAAAATATTTTTGGTCATGTCAAATGGGGTATCATATGAAAGGTTATTTTTTTTCTAGTCTAAAACAATTTTTTTTATAATTTTCGAAAGCACAGTTTTTGACTTATTTTGGAAAAAGTAAAATTTTAGTTTTGTCCCCTCCACTTATCTTCGAACATTACAAAAGAAAAAATTTAAAAAAATTCACGGTTGCAGGAACTTGGCAAAAAAAAAATGTGAAATTTTTTTTGGTCGTTATAATTTCAATTGTTCTTTGGAGGGGGTTGTGAGTAGAAATTTTGAAAAAAAAATATTTTGGACCTGGACAAGTGGGGTGTCATATGAAAGGTGATTTTTTTTGTAGTTCAAAATATTTTTTTTGTAATTTTCGAGAACACGGTTTTGGACTTATTTATAAAAATGTGAAAATTTGATTCTGTCCCACCCTTTATCATCGAACATTACAAAAGCTTCAATTTTTCGCTTCAAATTCACAGTCATAGGTAATTTTGTAAAGATTGAACGAAAACTATAGCGGTTATCTCATTATTTCAAATGTTTCTTAGAGGGGGGTTGAGAGAAGAAATTTCGAAAAAAGTTATTTTTGACCTTGACAAGTGGGGTCGGACCTTGACAAGCGATCGATTTTCATGTAACGTTGGTAAACGCTTTCAAGTAACATGAAAAACATTTTGTTAGCTTTTGGAGTACATTGGATAAAGGGTTGGGGGGTCCACCATACAACAGATGGTTTTTTCCACAATGTTTTTTATGTTTGTTGGGAGCATAAAACATTCGTTCGGGAATGAATTTTGACGACACTTTGCAAAAAGATGCAAATATGTATGGCAAGAAACTGATTAGTTTTTGAGCGATAGTGAACCAAGTTGTGAGGGGTCACCCAAACACCTGTTTTCTTAAAGCTTAATAACATCTGCACCTGATAATCGAATTGGATGAAACTTGGTACATAATCATTTGGTACGGTTCACAAAAGTTCTGCATCCCAACTTCCGGTTTTTCATTTCCGGTAAAAATGTGTGGTACTTCCAACAAACATTGCAAAAATGGTGACACAATAAGCAGGTGTTCGGGAGGCCCTCCACCACTTATCTCAATATTGTCCAAAAACTAATCAGTTTTTAAAACTAACCATATTTTTTCAAAGTGTCACTAAAATTGATTAATGAATGAAGTCTGTATGCTCTCAACAAACTTTAAAAACCAAGTGCGAAAAGTCAGCAGTTGTATGGTAGACCCCCGCCACTTTGATCAATGTGTCCCAAAAGATGATAACTATTTTTCACTAATTGAAACTTTTTCCATAAGTTTCATCATAATCACTTCATTATTGTAGGCACTGAAAAAACTTCAAAAAATTACGAACCAAAATTTTTTACCGGTAATGAAAAGCCGGAAGTTGGGATGCAGAACTGTTGTGAACCGTACCAAATGTTTATGTACCAAGTTTCATCCAATTCGATTATCAGGTACAAATGTTATTTAGCTTTAAAAGAACAGGTGTTTGGGGGACCCCCCACCACTTTGTTCACTATCGCTAAAAAACTAATCAGTTTCTTGCCATACATATTTGCATCTTTTTCCAAAGTGTCGTCAAAATTCATTCCCGAACGAATGTTTTATGCTCCCAACAAACATAAAAAACATTGTGGAAAAAACCATCTGTTGTATGGTGGACCCCCCAACCCTTTATCCAATGTACTCCAAAAGCTAACAAAATGTTTTTCATGTTACTTGAAAGCGTTTACCAACGTTTCATGAAAATCGATCGGTAATTGTAGGCTACAGTAGGGATAAATACCTGGAAAAAAAATTTTTTAACCGGAACTGTCAAACCGGAAGTTGTTACGCAGAAATATTGGAAACAGTACTAAAAATTTATCTACCAAGTTTCCATAAGATCATAAGTCGGGATTAGAAGTTATTGAAGATTTAAACTTAGAGGTGTTCGGGAGACCCTCCGCCATTTTGTCCAAATTTAAAATTAATCCAGATTTTCCATTTTCAAGTGAACCTGGATCATTTGCCAAAGTTTCATCAAGATCCTATGCAGAAAGGTCTTGACTATATTGCATTTTTATACTGATGTATACGAGGAGCTGACGTATAATCCCCCATCCGCCAATCAGCTGACGACTTTTTTTTCAATTGTTATGGTGTAAACATGCATCATACAAATTTTGAAGCGGCATCAAATTACTTTTGGAATTCGTTTTTTTTACCAGTTTAAAAGTCTCCCATAACCACACCCCCCGCAAGTCTGACGGCTGACTCTTATTTTCTACATCACAAATAATTAATCTATCTATAAAAATTAAATTCAATCGGCGTCAAATCACTAACCAAAATGCAACGCTGCCTCCCGGTCTATAATAAACGAATTAAATTCAAAAATGTTGCCACCATTATGCCACAGTTGTGGGTAAAATTCAACCCAACGTATAACTACATTAGCAAATACTGTTTTTTCATATTATTATATACACGGAACCCTCGGCGAGCGAGTTATATTCGCACTTGACCCGACTTTTTTAATTTTCATTCAAAAGTTTTTTTAAACGAAAATGAGTTTTTTAAAGGTCGAGTACAGTAACATTCCACCATCGTGATGTTAATATTATTTTCATTATTTCTTATGTCTTCTTGTTTGACAACAAAATTTGAAAGCTTTCATTAAGTGTTTTGAAATTATATTTCTATTTCAAACCATATATACAAAAAACACATAAAAATAATTAATTAAAACTACTAATTGAGAAACTTTTCATGCTATAACATTTCTTTAAAAATAATTAACACAAAAAATTTAAGTACAAACACAAAAAAGAAATGAACAACCGCAATGATATTCATTTATATCAAATGAAGACACAAGTTTTTACAAGAAATTCTTCAAGTTGAACTTTCAAGAAGTTAAAAACAAAAAATCAAAACTAAACTTATATAATTAAAAGCTTCTTATGTTTATGGATATGAAAGAGAAGTTCATGAGAAGTTGCAGTATATTACAAAAAAACAAAATTCAAGATTGTAAAAGACAAATCCATTTTAATACTGGATATGGAAAAATCTTTTTATGGAAATTTGTATAGATGAGTTAAGTTAAAAAGGGTAGATCATAGAAAACGCTTTTTGTATATGCGACAAAACTTGAGAATAGTAGATTCACTAGATTGTATTACTAGTGCGATTACGTTTTCCAAAGAAGAGTCAGTTCCCTCCCTACGGTCGTGCTGCAATAACTCGGGTTTGGAAAACGCATTCGCACTAGTAATACACACTATTTTTTGTAACAAATGCATAAAATTTATTAATATTTATTTAATTGTTAATTAAATCATTTATTTAACAAGTTATAAACAAATTTAAGATATTTAAATAACTAAAGTGCGCCATCTTCATTGTAATAGTTGTAAATTATATTAGCTCACTTCTAAATTGTACTAAACTGTTAACATTTAATAAAAATAAACATAGCAATCCATTTGGATTTTTTTAAAAACTTTGCATTTTGACAACTGTTTTTTTTTGAAAATGCAAAATAATTGTTTTTATTTTCTTGCAATTCAATTGATTTTGGGTTGTTCTTAAGTTATTTTTACTATATGGTAAGTTATTTAAACTATTATTTTGATATTTTATTACTATAAAAATAATATATTCAGGATATATTTAACTAAAAATCTCACATGTAGGTGGCGTGCGTTTCAGGCATACAAAGTATTTTGTGGTCATATAAGCGGAAAAGTAGATTTTTCTTTTATGTTATTCTAGTACAAAATTGAATATTTTTTGTGCATGTGTTACAAAAAATTTGTTGTTTTTGTGGTTAATTAAAAAATAACCAAAAATTGTGTTATGGTTTACATATTGTAATAAACTTCGTCCAGAATGGGTTAATGTATTTTACTCATAAATAACCAATACATGCTGCATAAATGTTTTCCACATTCAAACTATTGCAAAGATGAATTAAAAAAAAAAAGAGTTAACTAATACATTTTGCATAAATTAATGCAAATTAAATTTGTTATAGAATGGGTTCGCTAATGCAAATGTTTACATTAATGAAAAGAGGTGTGGCCTATTGTTTTCTAGAAAGTGGATTAGCAGAAGTTTCTACTTATTTATTTTTGGACATAAATAAGCGAACAAAATATCAGATAGTCAGTTTTAATTTTGCAATTAAAAGTGTTTTACAAATATTCGCAAGTATAAGGAATATTCGGGTGGTACTTGAGCCTGGGTACTAATAGTGAAAGGTTTTGAACCTAGTGGAATAGTAAATACAAATTTTACATTTACATCATTGATTCAAATTGTGGAAAAGCGGTGAAATTTATCGTACACAAATTGGAGACTCTAGAACTTATTGTAATTAAAATCGGAAGCTGCTGTAATTTGTTGACAAATAAAGTCTGAGATTTTGTTAACCAAAGATCCGTCTTTTTACTGTCGTATTTGCTCAATAATCGAAAAGAACCAACGAAGAGTCGTTACAATATAATTATAATTCATCAACAGTTTCTTAAGCACCATGTAGGTCAATTTAGATAATAGAGAAGTGCATAACGTACACAATCCACGAAGCCCATTTCTGGTTATCTCTATCTATATAATTTCTTAAATACTCTGGAAGACTACAGTGGGACCTTTTCAGAGAACTATTTGTTTGAAGGTGATAGGCAGTAGACATTCATTCAGATATTTTCAACAAACTACACCTGTTTGTAGACATTTCACTCAGAAAATTTGAGTTTTTCTCAAAATTAAAACTGGTAACCCAAATCTACACACCTACACACGAAATTTTCGACAAAACTTCTAGCAACAGTAGATGCTTCTTGATTCTTAAAGGACATAGCAAAAGAATGATTTGTCAAATCGTCATGGAGAGAAAGACTCGGAATGAGGATCCGAAGACGACACCATTTTGTTAGAAATGGTCGATCAAGAAACTTTAGCCTTACTCAATAAATCTATGCATCTGCATTTACGCTGCATTTGCCAGCATAATAAATTAATACTACTCAACACATACGAAAGGCTTATGATCAGCTACAATTAGAATGCTACGACCATAAACATAAGCACAAAAATGTTTTATAGATCACACAATAGCAAGCAACTTCTTTTTGATGGTTGAGTAATTAAGTTCTGCTCGATTGAGAACTATACTAGCGAATGCAATGGGTAATTCATCCTCATTGATCAGCTGAGGTAAAATATCTCTTATTGCAACTTTGCTTGCATCAGTAGTAATATAAAAAATGTTTGTATAATCTGAGTATTGCAGTACATAAGTACAAACTAATGTAATCTTTAATTTTTGAAAAGCTTCCAAAAGGTATTCCATATAACATTAGAGTTTTTCTTTAATAAAGTTGTCAAAGGTTGGGTTAGTTTAGAGAAGTTTTCGATAAAATTGAAATAAAAACTCACAAACGGTATGATTGTTTTTTTTTTTTGAAAAACAGAGTTTTTCAGGTCCAGGTTTAATAACCTTATCAGTTACCATGTACCCAAATTACAATGTTTTCTTTCTCAAAAATTTGCATTTAGTAGGATTTAATTTAAGATTAAAATATCGGAATCGTGATAAAATGTTTTGTAGTTTATCATGGTGATCCTTTAAATTTTCTCCAGTTACTATATGACGTTAGATCACATTAGACGACATAAACGGTAAATATGAGATTGCAAACTATTCGAACCAGATGAAACAGAGTTCATCAACCTCTGAAATGTTGAAGTTGCGTTCTTAAGACCAAACGCAATTCGTAGAAACTGAAAATGACCTAAAGAAGCCCTGTTTTACCCCGATCTGTGATTGCAAAGTATTCAAACCAGATAAAACAGAGTTCATCAACCTCTGAAATTCTGAATATTTGTTTTATTGGGTGAGGTTTCTTGGTGAATAATTATTTTTTGGATGAAATAACTGGAAGTGCCTGGGGCACAACATATTTTTGCGACCTTGCCAGGACCCTACACAGCCACAAGTCACGAGAGGTACCAGCTTAATTCCCGGCAGTTGTTGCTCAGCAGATAGATTAGATTAGAAGGGGTTGGACAGGTTGCACGAGGCAGAACTTTTCCTGGCACGCAGACTCTGTGGTCCATAGCATCGTGTCCGAGTTTGGTCTCATAACAACTATTCCATAAACCTTTCCGTAAGCTTAATGAATTCCAAAATCAACTGTATTGGCGACAGTTTGACTGTGCCCGCCTCTACAGTTTCTGAGCCAAAAATCCTAGCTCTAACCCTAGAAAAGGCTGGGCATACACACAAAAATTGCTCCGAGTCCTCTTCCTCTTCAAGACAACACCCACACACAGGACTTTCAATCAGTCTCATGGTAAATAGGTGTTTATTTAGATGTCCATGTCCTGTAAGGACACCGACCATAGTGCTAAGAGTTTTTCTCTTCAGACTCAAAAGAAAATTGACATTTTTTTCTGAAATGCTGATAAACATCTTACTTTGCCTGCCTGTTGATGACGTATTCCACGAGGCCTTCATCTTGAGGTCGGCATCAACCTTTAATAGTGACAAGGCAAACGTTTTGGATAACCTTAAAGTGGGTTCGGGACCGGGATACTTCATGCCCGCTGCAGCTCTTGCAAGTACATCTGCTTTTATGTTGCCCGGAATGCCACTATGACCTGGAACCCAGCGCAGTGTGAAGTTCTTGTATTGCGCTATCCTACAAAGATTTTTCCTGCACTCGTAGAAGAGCTTGGAAGTAGTCTTCGGGTTAACCAGCTCCTTGATAGCTGTTTGGCTATTGGAACAGATGCAGATTCTCTTCCCTTGCAGACACAGACGCGTTATTTCATGCGTGCATTCAGTGATAGCATATACCTAGTAAATTCTTTAGCATCAAGTGCTCTTTCAATTTTAGTCACCAATTGATGCGCAGCTATTTCTACCGATCTCCCAACTTGGTACGCATGCTGATTGATACTTAGTGGAAACTGTGGTAAGGCGGTGTCCCTAATATAACGGTCAACCAGTCTTTTCAAAGTTTTGAGGACAAAGGAGTTGAGACTTATTGGCCGAAATGACTTGGCTTCACTGTAGTTGCTTTTAGCCAGTTTTGGTATGAAGACAACTCTAGCTTTCCGCCACGCTTCTGGGACATAACTATATGCTAGACATGCCTTGTATAAATGTAACAGTGATTCGATAAGGCCATGCACATTATTCTGTAGCATGCATGGATAGATTCCATCAGGACCAGGCGATTTAAAGGAGTTGAAGGAATCTATAGCCCATTTCAGAGATCTTATATTCATTACGTTCTCAGCCAAGAGCCAACCATGGAGTTACAATTAGTTGTTCTTTCATCTCAGCAGTGGTGCAGCTACCCGGGAAATGTGTACACAGCAGATGTTGTGCTGCTTCTTCCACAGATTCCGTGTACCTTCCATTTGGCATAAACAGTAAGCCCGGTTGGTATTTGGGTTCTTTTGAGAGTGCTTTGTGAAGCCTAACTGCCACAGGATAACCGTCAATTGAATCACAAAACTTCTTCCAAGCTCTCTAGCACTACGGATACTGTATTTATTTTTCCTCCGACTATCACGATAAATGATCCAGTCATCGGTATTATTTGTTTGATTGGCTTTCTTTAGAAGTTTCCTGACCTGTAAATCTCAGCATTGTTTCCTGTAAATCTCAGCATCTCAGTTTTCTATTCCACCAAGGCGAATTTTCTTCATGATGGAACATCCTATGTGGACAAGATTCTTCAACAGCCTTGACCATATACTCTTGAATCCGATTCTCAACATTTTCAATGTCTTGAGTACACTTAATTGACGGATCAAATTCCAGAAACATTTGGTTAAGAAGTAGTTTGTACATGTCTCAATCAGTAGATTTGGGATTTCTGAAACTGTTTTTAACCATTGTATCGAATTGATGCAATTATGGTGTGACTTGAGAATATCTTGTGATACTCTCCAATTTTGAACCCTTTCAGCCACAACTAGGCTAGTGAGTGTAATGTCAATAACTTCCTCTCTAATTGCATTTGAAAATGTTGGAGCTTTCCCCTTATTTAGAATTTCTAAACCTGTACCATGAAGAAATTCAACGAGGTCTGTGCCTCGTCTGTTGTTATCTGAACTGCCACAATTTCCATGATGCGCATTTGCATCGCACCCCAAGATCAGGGGCGGATTCTTGTTACTGCAGAGCTCCACCACTTCAACAAGATCTTGGGTTGGAATAATACCATCATACGGATGCGAAAACTACGCCAGTATGAACACCCTCAATCATTGGGGTATAAGTATACCGAATATGTCATTAGACAAGTAAACGCACGAAAGGTTGTTTTCCATAACTGAACCGACAAACACCCTGTCCTGTTTACAATTCAGGCCGAGTTTACGATTTTGATTTACCCATGGTTCTTGAATCAAGACAACATTTGTATGCTGCATAACAATTGCTTGACATAATTTAGCGGAAGCAGATTTAATATGCTGCAAATTTATTTACATACACAGCAACTCAAGAGTTTTTAATTTGTGAAACAACTCAAACTTTTAATTTTGGCGTAAAGAAACTCAAGAACTTTTAATTTCTGAGGAATTCTTCAAGATCAAGTCTACGGTTTGTTGGTTCATAAATATATTATTATTTTAATAAGACAAGTGATAGATTTAGATTTTTTTTATTATAATGATTGAGTTACTAATTCATATTGTAATTTAAATAGATTCATTTAAAATTCTTTTTGCTCAGATTGTCAAAAATTAAGAGAAATTAAGATGAAAAAATTTATAAGTTCATAAGTTTATTTAGTCAATTGTTGAGTTAATTCAAATTGGAATCTGCGATTGTATATTAAAACCGGTAGATATAGAACACTAAAGGAAACAATCACTGCTGTGGTGGATGGGGAACAGTAGTCACTATCATAAAACCCGTAGTAATTTTTGCGCTAACTCCTTGGTGGAAGTTAGCAATGGAAAAATTTTATTAAATATAATTTTGTTATAGTTGATGACAACAACCCTAAAGCCCATACGGAAGTTGATACGGTGCCGAGTGCAATCAAAAGGCCAATGTGGATTGAAGGTATTTGTTGCGCCTCAACTAGAGAAAGTATTAATGTTTTTACTGTAGTAAGACGGATGATTGGTGCACTCAGGAGAGTGCAACCCGGAATTAATTTTAGCTAGCTCCTTGGTGGAAGTTACATGGAAAATTTTTATTGAATATAATTTTGTTACAGTTGATGCCAACAAACCTAAAGCACATATGGGAGTTGATATGCGGTTGTATTTTTTTCCATAAAACTTTTGATGGTCGCTTTGGGTCAAATGTTTTTTGACAGTTTGCTTCGCTACATTTACGAATTAATGCATTTGTCTTATTTCGTAGTTTTTTGTATAATTCTCTAGATTCTGCGGTTTTTAAGGCTTTCCATCTGCTGTATGCAATATCACGTATTGAAATAGATTTTTTTATGTCATAATTGAACTAGCATTTTACTGTGGGATTGACTTTAATTGTTTCTAATGGTACAAATGCCTCAAAGGAGTCCAGAACTAATTCATTAAATCGCTCAATCTGCTTATTACGATAAACCGATCCAAAAATATCACTCCAAGGCATTCCGGTATAGGAATTGAGAATCTCATGATCAACTTTTTTTAAGTTTCTAAAGCTGTTAAATCTGATTTGTGAGGGTTGAGAGACCAATTTGAACGTAAAAAATAACAAGTCGTGATTCAAGCAACCAAACGAGATCTGATTCCAGAAACAAATATTATAGGTATTCGTACAAATCTTATCAAGTAGCGAGGAAGTTGTATTACAGAAAAAAGTTGGTTCGGTGTTTTGATTTTGAAGGGAAAAACTATCTAATAGTTTAGCAAATTTTTTACTTTTGTAAGTGTCATGCAACATATCATAATTAAAATCACCACATAGTACAATATTACTATAATCGTTAAGAATGACTTAGTGATCCCACCCAGTCCTTCACAACAATCATGTCGGGGCTTATACCCACAAATAAGCAGTTTCTGATCTCAAATTCGAACTTCCATTAACATTATTTCCAAGCGTTCCCAATAAGTGTTGATTCGATATCAAATTCGACCCATACGTGCAAGACGATCATTTCTAAAGAAGGAATATTCATCGGCATATCCATCGGCAGAATTACATGTCTCCCATCATATAACATCTCTACAAGAATTTTTGTTTAATACGGGTGGTCGTTTACTAGGGATGGAAAGATTTATAGAAAAATCGATTCTCGATTCCTACTTCCATTTTATACATTTCGATTCTCAGAACCGATTCTCCTGTTGCAAGAGTCGATTCTTTCGATTTTAACAGAAAAAAATTAGAATTTATATTTTATTGATATACATTTATTCAAAATAAATTTTAGACAATCAACTTATGAAAACCACATATTTTCTGCAACTGATCTTAAGAAAAGTGGCATATTCAAATGATCAGGCGTTAATCGACTTCGAATCTGATTTGCAATCAGACCATAGTATGAAAATAAATGATCACATGGTTGATGGTTGACGTGGCATATTGTTGATAAATTTGGGTATTCATTTTCGAGTGTTTTCCATGTGATAATTGGATTCGGATTACTTTTTCTGTCGACTGTTGGTCGATTAATGAATTGTCTTAATTCAATGGGCAACCCGCTTACTTCACCACTGTTATTAGTTTGATGGTTTTGTTGCATAGTGTCGTCTAAAAAATCCGAAATACCATTACCATGTGAAGAGCGTTGATGATATGCAGTGTATTCACTTTCATGATCAACCGCAAACACTTTTTGTTAGTTGAATTTGTTTTTTCAAGCAATCACATATGTAGACAAAGTTTAAACAAATTAATTAAAAAACCATGACGAAGAAATGTTTTTATCCACGACTACTAAAGAATATATACTTTCCATGCGTATATCTTTCATTGTAATTGTATTCATTCCTTTCTATATATCAAATTCTTTTTTATTTATTTCATTCCACTTTATTTATTCAAAATTCTCCTAACAAATTAAAAACTTGATTTGTTGGTATAGTAATATAAACAAGATAAAACAAGAACAATACATATGAAATAAACAAACATGTTTTGTTTTGTTTTTCATTTCATAGATTTATTTCAATATGGTGATATAAACTTTTACAGGAAAACTTGAATGAAATTATTTGAAATATTTGTAGTCGTGGATAAAACAGTATCTCGTATTCGCTTAGGATGAAGGCAATTCTTCACTCGGATGATTTCCTCCACTCGCTACGCTCGTTCCGGGAAACTTCATCCTCGTGAAGAATTGCCTTCATTCTAAGCTCATTCCAGAATATACTATTTTAAACTCAAAGATTCCTTGTGATGAACACATACTGAGAATAGTCACTGCCGTATAAAGTTGCAAATGTTTTGAAATCTTAGTTTTTTACATCGGGAGTAGAACGGCGTAGCACTAACATATAACTTAACGGCTTCTAATGTAAAAAAAAATCAAATACTAAGAATCGACTTTGAAAGTTAAAAATCGATTCTTTATAATCGATTATTTTAACAGAAAAGTCGATTCTCGAGTAGAATCGGAATCGACTTTTCCATCCCTATCGTTTATTAATTTGTATTGTTTCTTAGTAAGCTTTTGATATGCTCTCCTTCACCGTATTAAATCGACACGCTTTAACAGTTATTTTAATCAGCTCGTGTGAGGCTTCCTGAAAAGCAATTAGTGCCGTCTTATCATTAATTTTCCGAACAGTATCTAAGCAATCGGCACTTGAATTTGGTAAGTTTGTAATAGAAGTATCGTTGAGCTCCCCCAATATTTTTTAAACTCTGCTAGAGAAAGCTCTGACATCATCATTCTGACCTTGTCTTAGGTTAACCAGTTTCATTTGCGAATATTCACTAGATCTCGTATCCACAAAATGTTAGATTCATAAATCAGCCCGACAGAGGCGCTGCAGTCGGTATTGTCACTGAACTCCTCCTAAACGGCTGGACCGATTTGAATGAATTTTTTTGTGTGCGTTTGGGTGGCGCCCCGAATAGTTTAAATTTATAAATCAGCCCGCCAGATGGCGTTGCAGTCGGTATTGTTACCAAACTCCTCCTAAACGGCTTGATCGATTTGAATGATTTTTTCGTATGTATTTGGGTGGCAACCTGAATGGTTTAGATTCACAAACCAGCTCTGCAGATGGCGCTGCAGTCGGTATTGTCACCGAACTCTTCCTAACCGGCTGGACCGATTTGAGTGAATTTTTCTATGTGTTTGGGTGACGCCCAGGATGGTTTAGTTTCACAAATCAACCCAGCAGATGGCACTGCTAATTATGTTAATCATGCGTGGCTTCGAGAACGAGCTATTTAAGCCGCAAAAAATATCGATGTTGACGCTATTAACTTCAAAATACAACAGTCATTACCCGGCAATGTGATATTGTTCAAATCGATCGACACTGTTACCGATCCTGACGAAGCAGTCAACTATCCTGTTGAACTTTTTAATTCGCTGGATTTACCAGGAATGCCACCACAAAACTTGCGATTAAAAATTGGCTCACCTATCATTTTGCTTCGGAATTTAAATCCACCTAAGCTATGCAACGGTACAAGATTAGTCATAAAAAACTTTGGGCAATGTTCTTGAAGCTATAATTTTGAACGGCTAATTTGAAGGTGGAGTTGTTCTTCTGCCACGAATCCAAATGATCCCCTCAGACTCACCCCTTCCGTTCAGACATCTCAGACATCTGCAATTTCCAATTCGCTTGGAGTTTGCCATGACTATTAATAAGTCACAAGGTCAAACAATGTCGATTTGTGGGTTGGGTCTAGAAAATCCGGTCTTTTCACATGGCCAATTACATGTGGCGTGTTCTCGCGTTGGAAAACCATAAAATTTATTCATTTATACTCCTCAGGAATTGACTAAAAATATTGCTCATCAACTTGCATTAAGATAAAATTAAACAAACAATATTGATTATAACGAATTGTTTTTAGAAAAATTGATGTTATTTCAAAATAAAGAATAATGAAATTATTATATTATTTGTCTTTCATTTCATACTTTGTTTAATATCCTAATCGCTTGAAATATCATTCAGGACAACGTCTGTCGGAATGATGTCTCTGATAAGTATAAGTTCAATCCCGACCCGACAATAATTACTTATTGTCGGGAATATTACTTTCAACAATTTTTAAGCTTAATCACTCACAAAACTCCAAAAAATTAATATTCCCTTAATGTTGTCTATATATGGCAATATATTGACTGTGTGTCAGATGTTAGCTTCGCATTGATTTACAACAACCAATAATGACTACAATGACTCAGAATGTTGACTAAATAGAAATATTTCTCATCCTATGAATTCACCCGTAGTAATGCCTTGAAGTTTAATACAAAACTCCAAAATAAAATTTTAATTCTTTTTGAATCATTATCTTCTATTTATAAAAATTAATGTGTGGATGTTTAAAATTTGTAAATGTGTTTGTATTCACCTACATCGAATGTGTTGTCACTATTCTAACTGCCCTTGCTGACCATTAAATGACATCACGATTACAATTTTTTTGTAACTTTTTTAATAACCTACCAGTAAAGAAAGTGTATATTAAACGGCATGAACACTGTGAACATTTTTGAATCTATATTTGTTCCGTATAATGTTCAATATAGAGACACGCCTGAAACCTTACACCCCTTAAAACTTAATTGATCGCGTATTTTTATATATCCTTTGTTTTATATATAATACTAATTTTTATATTTTGCTGATCAACTAGAGTGCTGATCCTTTTACATTCATATTTAAAAAAAAATAGAAAATCATTTCTCATTACTACTCTTTGAAATTATTGCTACTACGCCAACAAAATGTATACACACAAACTTTATTTATAGGCGTAGCAAAGCACGCCTGGTCCCACTAGTATATATATATATATATATATATATATATATATATATATATATATATATATATATATATATATATATATATATATATATATATATATATATATATATATATATATATATATATATATATATATATATATATATATATATATATATATATATATATATATATGTATATATATATATATATATATATATATATATATATATATATATATATATATATATATATATATATATATGTATATAATATATATAATATATATATATATATATATATATATATATATATATATATATATATATATATATATATATATATATATATATATATATATATATATATATATATATATATATATATATATATATATATATATATATATATATATATATATATATATATATATATATATATATATATATATATATATATATATATATATATATATATATATAAAATTTGATATTTGGCTTTTATTGTATATATTATTAAAATAATAAGTTTTTTGGGTAAAGCCAATAAATAAAACAATATATATAACTGTTTATCCGACAATTGTTTCGGTTTATTCAAAAACCATCTTCAAGGATAATGTTTTTTTTTTTTTTGAATAAAATGTGATGTGTAGTAGGCATTACAATATGTGTCACAACAACACATAAAAACCTTTTAAGACCAAGGTCCCACAACAACATGCGTTCTAAGGATGTTAATGGACGCAAATCTGTTTTTTATGTTTTTTTTTATCTGTTTTTTTTTTTTTTTTTTTTTTTATGTTTTATTATGTTGTTTATGTTTTTTTGTGGAACCAATCAGTTACTAACTTCTTCATTACTTAAACGGTGTACGATCATATCCAAAAACGGTAAACAACAATCTGTTTCTGTTTCAAAAGTAACTGGATTTTATGATTAAAACTATTAAATTTGTCAAGAAATTCTTGAATTTTGTTTTTAGGAACAGCAGAAATTATATTATTAGAAATTATAGAAATTATATTTATTTTCATATATTTAATTGTGGTAGCATTTTGCAAGACCCTGGGCAATCGATATTTTTTGGAGGTTGCCGAGCAAAAGAGCGGCCGAATCGAGGAAAATAGCAGAAGAAAAGTTTTCAGACTCGTCAAGGACAGGCGCCTCAATCAGTATAAAATATGTGGTAATCATCAAATGAAATCGGCGTGGGGCCCAAAAGAAGCAACTATGTACCGCTGTTTCAACTTGGGTATGAACCAAAAAAATCGTTGTAAATTTGTTGCTATGGTCTTTTGACTCCGATAGTTGATCTCATTTTATGTCCTGTACTAAAGTTCACGGGCTTAGTCATCTTAAGTCATCTTGGGCTAGTAGTAAGTTCGTTGTTAACTCTATAACGGGCTGATTTGTGTGAATTATATGCTTAAAGGAGATGCTCTGGGATAAAAGATAAAAGTGTATATAAAACCTAAGAAGAAAGATCAGATTCAATATCCATGGAAGTTAGCAGTAGAAAACTGTTCTCTGAAATCTCAAGCTCTGAGATATCAAGACTTCGGTCTGGGTTAAGGATTTTGATATAGTTTTTGGCAAAAAACTTTTATGAGGACATTGTTTTTAGTTTTGGGCAGTGATGTATATCAAACATAACTGTTTGTTAAAGTACAGTTTTTTTTTGATCTCTGTTTAGAAGTTTATTACAAAACTAACACGAAACATCAATAAGTTGCCGGAAAATTATAATAGATCATAAATAAACATAATTTAGTGAAAAGAAGATTCAATCAGCAAACTACTCAAAAACCTCTCCGTTTAGCGTTTCGAGAAAATATTACAAAACCACAAATTCATATATCTTTCAAAATTCCAAAAATATTGTAAAAGTAAAATGAAATCAAACTTTTTTCAAAATTCTAAAAATATTGCAAAAATCATTACAAAATCAAAAATTGAAAATTTTTTTCAAAATTCCAAAAATTATAATAAAATCAAAAATTTTAAAATTCTAAAAATATTCCAAAAATTCTTACAGAATCAGATATACAAACTTGTTTCAAAATTCCAAACATATTTCAAAAACTATAACAAACTCAAAAACTTCCATGTCCAATTTCATTCTCAATTACATTTACGTCATAAAAACAACTATTTTTTTTTTCCAAAAAAAATTTGGCTAAAAAAATAAATGAAATCATTTTTTGACACACTTGACATTATTTTTTTGACAAACTTATAATGCCATAATTCTCTATAATAATGATAGCATTTCATGTCAAACAAATAATTATTTTTATTTATTTCCAAAAAATTGGGTAAACAAATAAATAAAAATCTTTCTTTTGAACCACTTGACAACATTTTTTTGACAAACTTACAATGCCTTAATTCTCAATAATAATAATAAAATTCCATGTCATACAAATAAGTTATTTTATTTTTTTCCAAAAAATTGTAAAAATATAAATGAAAATCGTTCTTTTGACACACTTGACAACTTTTTTTTGACAAACTAATAATGCAATAATCTAGTTTTTGATCTTACATACCAATCCCGACCTTTAATATTTCTTCAAACTCAATGTTTCTATTCGTACTCACTTTAAATGAACGTTTTTAAGCAAAAAATATGCTAATTTCTTTGTTTTGACTTGACGTTTTTTTTGAAATCCGTTCAGCGGTTTTCTAGATTTCGTCGGTTGTGACGGCCGGCCGGCCGGCAAATAGACATACCTTTTTGTTGTTGCTTTTTTAAAATCCGTAGGTCCTAAAACGTCGGAAAATACCAAAAAAATGGGGATGAAATCTTCACTTTTGGCACGAGAATGTAATACTTATGTCTTTCAGACCGAAGTAAAATCCTACAATATTGTCATAGAAGTTGTCTCTGATTTTTTGGATAAAGAGGAAGATAAAGATGTCTCGAAAAACTTTATGCTGAATTTTCATTTTAATTAAACAATATTATTTGAAATTCTCTAAAAACAATTGTATATCAATGCATAAAGCATATAGGTTGGTAGAAGAATGGAGTTTATTTATTGAAAAAATATTAGTTGGCCACTTTTAATTATTTCTACGACAACAGTATATATTTCCCTCGCTGACATTAAATCCAAAATATTTTCAATTTCAATTTATGGTTTCGAGAAAATCATTATATTGTGTACAATGTACATGTTATAGTTTTGCGCTATTTTTCTATTAGTATTTGCTTACTGGAAAAACGGAAAATTCATAATTATTAATTTTCATAAAAATTTCAAATAAACGTTTTGTTGCTTTTTTGTTATTTTAGGACAAAATATATTAAATATTAAACTATTCATGGAAAATTTAAATTGGTTGACTTTGGTTTAAAGGGTGATGGAATATTTTTGGTGATGGAATATTTTTGATGAAAATTTGTTGACATATAAATAGAAAACCAAAAATTCCAAAATTAGTTTAGAGACTGTGGTATTTTTGAATAATGATTTATTTTCCTTTTTTTGTAATTTATGAATTTGATGATGTTTACTCTGGCTTATACTTCTGCGTTTATTAGTCATTTATATTTGAATAAACAACCGACAGCAACGGCAAGTTAAGTTCTATGAATTTTAAATGCTTATGGGTTTCTCTGATCATATGACAGAAATTCCGGTTCATTTCTTTTTATTGGCTCACATAGTGTGTTTCATCTATTTTCCCAAAAACCAAAATGTTGCTCATTTCATTACCTTCAAACTTTTGGATTTCAGAGAAACAACCGATAAAAAACAATTTATTACATTTTATCTAATAAAATGCCAACCCAAAGAAAATGAAAAAAAATGTAGCCAAAAAAACCCAAAATTTAATTTATAATTTTTCCACTATGAATTATCTGCTATCTATCATAACCATAAATGTCAAATTATTGACAAAAGTAGTTTTCAGTTCTCTAACATCCAAAAAAAAAAATTGTTGTTATTTGATGAGTTGGCGAAAAAAATAATATTTTTTATTCAGTTCCAATATATACACAAAAGGATCGCAAGATTAAATTGCTATTTTATGGCAACATTTTCTTCTCCTCTATCATTGTCTTTGGAGTATTAACGTTGGTTATGATTTTAATTTAATTTATTGTTAAAGTTTATTTTGTATAAGAGGTTTTAGTGCTTATTTTTCATATCTTTTGCTATAAGTTTTTTTTTTCGTTTGCGTAATTTTTGATCAAATTTATCTTAATCATAAAATGTTCTTGTTGTGAAAAATAGATTAATTGAGAAATTGATTAATATTGAAGTTGATTGGTTGATATAAAATTTAATTTGGGAGCTTAACATAGACGCTATAATTTATTACTGTATCTGGTAAAGACAAGTTTTTAGAGAAATGAGACATAAAAATAAAAAAAAATTTCTTGATATTTACGATGGTTCTTTTACAAATAATTATTCAAATGTTCTGAATGAGTTACATAATTGCTTTTTAGTGGCAATTTTTTTTCTCATCGGTGCAAGTGCAAGCGCTCTACGGGCAGATCTCCGGTGTAAAAGCCATTATATATATATATATATATATATATATTAAGTTTTCGAGTGAAAACCTCAAAAAACAGGCATTGCGCACAAAGCCTATGTAAACCAATTAGTATTTGGACATCAACTTCAATGTCAAAAAAACTTATAATTAAATCTAAATTTTCGACGATACTCTAAACTCTAAAATAAACAAATCATGAAAAACATTTTTAAATTAAACATAAACTTCAGTTAGAAAAGAAATAATGGAATTTTTTATTCCTATCTACGAGTACACTCTGCACTTTAAGGAATCCATAACTCATTCTTATGGAACGTACTCGTAGCACTAAAGAAATAATTGAAATTTTTTAACATATACAAATATGTAGAGGCAAACAAATCATAACACAGAAATATCATGAATAGTTTTTGGAAAAAACTTCTATATTTGGTTGAATGAATTTCATTGAATTAAAACAAATTTTTGTTTCGGTTGGAGTGGGTAGTAGGGTAGAAATATTTATGTTCAAATGATTGATGAATTGTTTTTTTTTTGGAAAAATTTAAATTTATTATGTTTTTCAGTTAAAGGATGTTCATAGTTTTATATAGTTTTTGATTGTTAGAAAAATAATACATTTGTTCAAGAGATTTGATCCAATAAGAGGTTTTTTGCATATTAAAGTTTGAATGAATTTATGGATATATAAAGAACGCTAGAAAAAACACATTGAAATTAAGCAAACAAATTAGAGGAAATTTAGTTTTGAATTCATCGCGAACGGGTTTTGAGTTGGACGATTATGTTCATGAAACTTATTGAGTAATTCATCATGACGTGGTGGCAACTTTTCAAGTCGGTGGAAAATATACAGATAGCAAGCATTGTACTGTTACATTTTCCTATGCCTTCAGACAGCATTAGCAGATTGGCACGTCTTTTTGACCAAGTGTATCAGGCTCGCATAGGATTGTTGTATATTTGGAATTTTGAAAATATGAGATGAGAGCTTTAAAACTCTTTTGAAAAATATTGTAGGAGTAGAGATTATTCTCGAGAATTCTTTTTCTCGATTTCTCAAGAATTCTCTATAGATTTTTATTTCTCATTTCTCAAGAAATTTTGTTTTATTTCTCGAGAATTTGAAAAAAGTTAAAGACAAACAAAAAACACTCATTAAGGTTTTAAGGTTTTAAGGTTTTAAGGTTTTAAGGTAAACCTTAAATTTAAATTTTTTAAAACTCACTAAGCTTTTCTTGCAGTAGCGCAACCCTTCTACAATTTTACGAATTTTTCTGTCAGAATAATTCATCAAATTAGATTGAGAATCATGTTTTATCTTATAAACTAAAATTTTAAATTAGATAATGAACACTATAATTGTTTTATTTGATAAATATTGAGAGTAAGGACTCCGTTATCCATATGATAAAAATGATGAATCGCTGACGAATTATTAGATTTTTTTCGTATAATGTCTATAAAGGAACGTAATTTTTATGGCCGAATTTCACTTGAAGACTTAATTCAATCGATTAGTTTTATATGGGTGACCTAAGTGAGGACCAAAGTTTATTCAAATAGTATATAGTTGTTTTAATTACACCCCCAATAGAAATTGTGTATCGCAACACTCTGTAAAAACCGAGAAAAAAACTGTTTCCTCTATTTGATTTCAAAATTCGTAAGAATAGTTTGTGTACTTTGATAGAGCATTTTTACAGGACTGGTTTCCCATACAGAAAATGATTTGACTGTTAAGAAACTTTAACAAAGCGTCCGTCGATTTAAACAGAAACATCTCTCAATTCTAGTAACTTTAAAAAATCCCAGATAGCTATTAGTCCCTGGGCCTTCACCTACATAGTTTTGTGATTACCACATATTTTATACTTCGTGATGCGCCTGTCCTTGACGAGCCCGAAAATATTTGTTCTGCGATTTTTTTAAAATCGGCCGCTTTTGCTTTCGGCAAGCTCCGAAAAATGCCGATTGCCCGGGATCTTGTAAATTTTTGTTTTTTTTAACTATGGGGGTTGGAAATTTGATTTAGAACACAAGGGTAACCTTGTCCGACAAAAATTTGTCGGCTATTGTCTAGTCCGACAACCCAAACATCCAAAATGTCAGTTGTCGGACTCGACAATAGCAAACACATTTTGATCGGACAAGCTTACCCTCGTATTCTAAAACAAATTTCCAACCTCCACAGTCAAAAAAAATAAATGTGGTAGCAAATTTACAAGATCGCGGGCAATCGGCATTTTTCGGAGCTTGCCGAACGCAAAAGCGGCCGATTTGAGAAAAATCATAGAACAAATGTTTTCAGGCTCGTCAAGGACAGGCGCATCACGAAGTATAAAATATGTGGTAATCACAAAATTATGTAGGTGAAGGCCCAGGGACTATATTGATAATTTGGCGGTTATAATTAGATAATAGGGTTTATGAGGACTTATTGGGTTAGAAAATTATTTTTTAATTAAAGAAAATTAATAAAGAATTATCTCGAGAATTCTTGAGAATTCTCGAGAAACAGATTTCCGTTCTCAATTTTTCTCGAGAAACAGAAAATGTCACGAAAAGCGTATCTCTATGTAGGAGGAATGTAATTATTGTTTATTTCTTTAAGTTGTGAATCATTATAGATGTTAGGTTTGCTAATTTGATTGTAGACCCACTGTGAATTTTTGCTAAGTAAAACGATGCTATTTGTATACCTGCTATATGGAACGGTTGCTTTCGGTTCCTAAGAAGTATACTCTCGAGCCATAACTATTTACTTCTTATTTTTAGTAAATGTTAATCGCAGGTATATCTGCCCTGGCATACTGTTTTGTTTGCTATTTGAATTAAATTTTTGATAGATAAGGTTAAGGTTAAGAGTAAGAAAATTAACAGTGTAAAGGTGTTAAGAGTAAGAAAGTTAACATGAAGGATCCAACAAATATCTACGCAATTATGACGGATAACTTTAGAACTAAGGTTTAATATCCTTTGAATAGTATAGGTGATTTTTTCCCCTATATCTACGTATTTAAGTCTACTAGTGAGCTCCCCACAAGTTGGATGCTTATGTTTCGATGAATTTCGGAGAACATTTTTTGCTTTATTTTTGATTGAATTTCCTAATGAAATGCTCTAAAATGTAATTCTAAATTGCTATAAGCTTTAACTTTTGTTGGTAGTTTATTTAGTCGGCTATCCCTGATGAGAATGAAAAACTTTTTTAAGTTTAACAAAAAATCAACAAGCGTCAAAACTAGATCGATCGACAATTGTATGGATAACAAATACTTTCATAAATTGCACACCATATTTTGTTAGATTCACATTGGGAGATAGGAAGACTATCAAATAATTTACCTAGGGATTCTATCAAAAATAAGTTTAAATTTTTTTTTTAATTAAATTTTTGTTTTTAATTTTTTTTTTTCGTTGAGAAAATTACGAAAATTATTTTTATAAAAATATATAAAGAACTCAAAAATAAAAACAAATTTTCTAAACGAATTACCCTCGATTAGCGATAAATTCTCATAATTTTTAGGTTAATTCCTCAAGCAAGTGGCATTGATAATAGCCTACGCCCTCGTGCTCAATCAATCAACTTGCTGTATTAATATTCGCAAAACTTATTTCGCTCTTAAATTATACCGGCTTGCACTTTTCAGGTAAGCATCAGTAATCTTACCCTTCAATAACGTTCTAATTTTTCACAGGTGATTCTCTCGATTCATTTCTTCACCAGGTTCCACCACATAAACTTAAGATTTTTCCATAATGCGTAAGTAGAACCATGATTGATCATACTTATGCAATTAATTGAAACATGAATTATATTCTGAAGATCACCGGCGATATCTCTTAGTCCAGCATTAGGAAAATAAAGAGCAGTACGCAGGTGTCGGATTCTAAATTTAGCTAAACAAATTTGGAAAAACACTGAAGTAGACGGGGCTCACTTGTCGGAAACCATCATTTCAGGACAACCACATGTACGAATCATATGCGACTATCAAAATTTACAGATCGGCTCAGAAGTGGAAACAAGAAAGTCAGCTTTTTAAGATGATTCAAAATGATAAGAATTGCAATATTGCAATATTGCTAGACACTCTTTTTTTAATTTCTCCGAATTTAATTTCTCCGATATATATGGTATACCATCTGCTCAACGTCTTTATCATCGATCTGAGTCAGTACACATCCCACTCCCCAAAGTTTGAATCACATTGTATTGTTAATGGCTTGGTAAAATTAGGGTAAGCTAGAATTAAAGTTGATGTTAAAGCTTTTTGAACAGCATTGAAAGCCACATAAACTTCTTCCGTCAATTTAAATTTACCAGAATTTTTTTAAGAAGTTGGAGTTTGGAGTTATGATTGACACAAACTCTGAGATCAATCGTCTATTGTAACCTGACATACATAAAAAACCCTGGTTTGTTGAATTGAAGTTGGGATTTGGAATTCGACAGTAGCTGCTACTTTCTCGTCATCGATCCTAATGACCGTAAGTCATAATGGTATAACAGTCTACCAGGAACTGTAAACGCAGTTTTTTCTTTATAATTTTCATTCCATAGAAATTTTCCAAAAAGCATCTCTTGAGTCAAGATTAAATATGAAGAGTGACTAAGGCATAACGATTTAATATACTCTCAATTTGTGACAACGGGTAAGCTTCCTTGTTTGTGACATTATTTATCTTTCATGAATCTAAACCAAGCCCAAAGTTTTCTGATTTTCTAACGAAGACAAATGGTGAGCGCCAAGAACTTCAAGATGGTCAAAATATCTGTATTGAGATGTGGATGCCAATCCAGTCAGAATCCTCTCGCATTAATTTTTTGTTAGCTGGCAATTTTGGATAATATCTTTGTTTTATTGGAACCGCATCACAAGTATCAAGGTAGTGTTCTAACAAATGAGTTCTGCCTAACCCCAGATTCAAAAAGGACAGCAGGAGTCGAATAGTATCCTCAAGCGGCTCTTGCTCTTCTGCAGTTAGATTGGTCAAACTAGGATTTTCAGTCATCGAGAAAGCTGTTAGGTTAAAGGTTGGTAGAGATAAAATAGAATGAAGAAATTGATACGTAAGCACAGGTCCTGAGTAAGTGAGGGGATGACCATCAACTTTATATTTTCATTGAGACCAGAGAAAGAGTTTTTATATTAACGAAGTCTATGATTTTCTGACTGGCCCAATCAGCAGTCTTAACCTGCGCTGTAGATTGAGTCAACACATTCGGAGTTTTCAACTGTTCTTGTGCGTCAGATTCATCAACAGCACTAAGAGAAGCACCACTATTGAGAAGATATGCTCGCTTAGTAGTCAAGATATCAACCTTCGCGTACGATCTAGAACCATTTTCATTCTAGAATCAAGCTACCAAAATCTACGTACTCTGCAGATCGTATTTAACGTAAAGTTTCTTCTAGTTCATTAATATTTAAATGAGATTTTTCCGAAAGATAATCTTGAAGATGTTAATAAGGTGTTTTATAGTAAGCAGAAACTATCCTTGAAGAGTACAAATTTGCATCATGGCATTCAAAATTTTCCGTGGGTTTTTTTTTTTCGCTTGGCTTTTATTTATTACTTCATCATCAGAATGTCGATCTCCAAATTTGACCCTTGCTGCATGATATAAATATTCCCTTAGCGTTAATTTATTTGATGTTTCTTGGAAAACAATTAATTGGTAAGTGTATGTTTGAAGAGCAAAACAAAACACATAGATATAATTTCTTAAATATTTTAATTATGTTAACAGTAATTTTCTTTTGGTCAAAGTGGCCAATCTGGCACATAATCACAACCGAAAGATGTTCAAGATGTTCATGTTGAGATGTTCAAGAAGATTTATTTACCAAGCACCTTGGTATTCAGAATGGGTCCTATTTTAAGTAACCGGCGTATTCCAAGTCATATAAAAATGAGGTAAAGACCAATCACACAGAGACCACAGATTAGATTAGATCAGATTATGTAATCTCATGACAATTATATAATCTTATGAAAGGTGCATTACATTATCGCAACTTACATCAAGTTTTTTTTGGAAAAAACGTCATGTTAAGATTAGATAATGCCGTTACTCGTTGGCGTGCTTGGTTATGAAGAAACAATTCCGAAAAACAATATTCGTCGAATAGCTCGTTCAGGTATTTACCGTACAGTTTAAAACGGCTTGTTTTGGAAAAAGCTCAGTGTTTTCCCTATAAAGTCTTGGTAGCGGCAAAAAAACTTAAAAAAAGTAAATCGAAAATTTTGAACATTGATCTATTGACCAGTCTAGCGCAAATTTATATCTTTAGTTGGGCTAGGGCCAGGGTAAGGGTTTGCCTTTCGAACTGTTTGTGCTATAAAATGAGGAAATTAAATTTATGGATGACTGTCTGGTTGCAAACAAATTTAAAAGTAAGAGATGAGCAAAGCTGGAGAAACTTCTGGTACAGCTAATTAGTAATGTTTAATCAGCAACCACAAAATAAATTCGAACTTTGTCATTAGATATTTCTACAAAAGGTACCCTATACCCAAATAAATTACACCTTTTATGAAGCCCATGATAGTGAACCGTTCCAAGCTTGTGTGTCGAAAAACTCGCTTTTATATATTAATTTGACATGTTTTTTTTAATTAATTAGTTAGATATGTTTAACACACTAAATATGAAATATTCATGGTTCAGACTCTTAGAATATACGAAGGTACCATGTCAACTATAAAGGAAAGATATGAGGAAAATGGAAGGAATGAGAATACGAGATAAATATACTAATTGTTTTAAATGACGATGGACACTTTTTTTAAATATCTGAAGGCCAATTTCACCACTCTATTAAAATAGTCCTTCTGGGGGACACAGTTCTACAACGAGGTATTTGGACAACAAATGGATGGGATAACTCGTAAGCTCTTGTTTGTCGATTGTACTGCGCATACGATGGAAGGATATTTTGAATTTCTTTAGAGGAAAATTCGCTTAAGTTGTATATATAGTATATTGACAATTCAGTGACATTTCTTCTGTGCTGGAGTGAATCAAGCTGATCCGTTAGTTTGGTATTACCAATCAACCGTTTTGCTTTTCTCTGTACAGAGTCTAGACATTTTATTGTTGATTGACAAACACCTCCCCAAACATGACAGCAGTTTTCCATACATGGACGAATAAAGGACGTAAAATTGAAAAACTTTTGAAGTGAAACAAAAAATATGCATTATTTAAACTTTGAATATTCGAAGATTCCATATCCAACTTAAATCTAAATCTTTAAATTTGACTGACAAGCACCTCCCAAACGAAGCCGTCAGTATTAATCCAAACATTGAATAAAAAATTACTTATAAATTTGCTTTGCATTAAAGTAAGCTGAACACGTGTTTCTTCTATTGCATACTATTTTCAATATCTACTCTGATTTGGATGCAATATACACTCTGATCTCCAAAAATAAGTCATAAGTTTCGCACACAATCAGAGTATTTGTATCAGTTTGTAGCACAAGTTCTAGTAGAGTATTTCATGAAATATGTGCAAATCCGGAATTTATCAGAAACGATTTCTCTAGTCTTGAATACAAAACAAACATTTTTGGAAGATGAAGATGTAGTTTTTTTGATGGACGAGTCGAGATGAGTCTGCGCTGGTAGAGTTAAAAATGGATCAACATTCCAATTGAAGTAAAACGACAAACCAGTCGTGAAAAATAAATGTATTTGTTTATTTACCAAGTGATTAACTTGTTCATTTTTTCATTTATATATTTGTTTCTACATGAATTGTATATAAAGTTCAATGCCGTTCCCTCATGTACTTCCTATGAAGTAAAAAATAACAAACCAAGACAACGATGAAAGTTTTCATGGAAACAGAAAGTTTTTGCGATAAATTCAAACACGTTTGTATAAAAACGACGACTATGATGAACATTTAAATTTATAGTTTTTGTTCTCTTTAAATGATTAGATTTAGTTTTTAACCGACTTAAAGAAGGAGGTTCTGTGTTTCACTTGGGTTTTTTTATGTCTATTGATGTTTGTTCACCGATTTCTCAAAAACGGCTCATATGATTTGGATGATTTAAATTGCATTCTATTAAAATTGCTTTGGAGGTTAATCTGTATTTTTTTCTATGACGTGAAAAATATAGTTTTTCAGTACATTGGAAAAGGCTGTATTTTTAATGCCTGTTCACCGATTTCTCAAAAACGATTCATTCGATTTGGATGATTTAAATTGTATTCGATTAAAATGCCGAAGTGGTCCCATATTTTTTTCTATGACGCAAAAAATACCGTATTTTAGAAAATTGAAAAAAAAACCTTTATTTTTTTTATGTATTTTCGTCGATTTCTTCGTAACCGCTTATTGTATTTGGATGGTTTGAGGCTTTAGATTCCGAGTCGGTCCAATATAATTTTCTATGACAGGAAATTAACCTTTTCTTTCTCAAAAAATCAAAAAACCATTGATTACTTGATTGTCATTGATGAATACATTCCGTGACTTAGTTAGTATTTCAAAAACGCCTTTTTAACCGACATTTGGGTATAAAATCAAACTAAAAATCGAAAAATAAAAAATTAAAAAAAAAATAGAACCGACTTCAGAAAACACAAAAAAAAATTACGGTTTTAAACAAAGTTATTATATTTATTCATTATTATAATTATCACAATTATTATAGTTGTTACAATAGTTATTATATTATAAAAGTTATTTGTAGCACAAAACTGTTCGAAGTCGGTGCCAAATTGACAAAAAACCGACTAACATGTCATCGGCTTGGCACCGATTTCCAACAGTTTTCTGCTACAAATAACTTTTATAATATAATAACTATTGTAATAACTATAATAATTGTGATAATTATAATAATAAATAATTTCTATAGTATAATAACTTTGTTTAAAACCGTCATTTTTTTTTGTCTGTAGTTAAATATAACTAAATTAAATACATCAATAGTTAGCTGTATTTTTATCTCTAAAGTCACAATTGAGTTATTTTTCACTTTTTTGTGTTTTTTGAAGTCGGTTCTATTGTTTTTTTAAAAGTTTTTTTTAATGTCATAATTATATTGTGGTCGTGCAAAACATTGTATAAACACCTCGGAGGAGAGCATGTTATCGCTCTTAGTCATATGTAGCCCTAAAACTTCGCCCCCGGGCTAAAACCGCACCTCGGGAGAAAAACTTGCACTTCTCTCCCGTGGTGTATAATCTACAATTGGTGAAAATCACGTGAAATCAGCAAAAAACATGCAATTTTGGAAATGAGGTTTTAATTTTGTATATTTAAGTATTGGAACTCATTGAAATCAATAAAAAAAATTTTCTGCGTTTTTAGTTTTTTTGAAGTGAAAACTTGTTTAGGCGCACCGCACCACACACAGATTTTTGCGTAGGTAGTAAGTTAGGCTGATCCGTAACGCTCTGAAATGAAAGACTTTATTAAGGTTTAAATTAAAATCTATCTATCATTTTTTAACGTTTCAAATTGCGTTGTGAATATCGTGCTAGACTGATGTGCTGTAGGACTGACTTCAATTCTTGGTGTGGTACATATTTTTTTACTGTTTTTTTTTTAATTTTTATTAAATACCATTAAAATTATTTTTTTTTTATTTATGAATTCATAAAAATAATAAAAATTTCTTTATACGAATTTTAAAAAATTGATCTATAACGCAGTTTTTTAAAGTTATATTGCTACTGTCGTTTGCAATTTGCATTCAAGTCATAATGCTAAATAAATATTGAATATATATAAAATTGAAAGTATGTCTGTTTGTCCTTTATTCATTACTACAGTAATCATCATGAAAATTTGGGAAGTTGTTGTGTACACTTAATTTGCTTTTTATTTGACTATCGTTTTAAACGGTAGTTTGCTTTGATCAATGTTTTTTTATTGAACATAATCTTTATGAAATTAAAAATAACGTAAGAAAGATAGTATAACCTGAAGGCTGAAACAATTACATTTGTATATCAAAATTGTATGTACTGGAATTTTATCATCTTCACTAAATATGTTGTCGGTTTGGAATTATGTGTAATACGTGTTTCTAAAATTAAGTGAAGAATAATATTTGTAACTTGATACTTGATAAAATCGATTATATCGATTTAAAGCTCACAATTACGAGACGAAAATCGCATAAATTCTATACAAAGAAGCATAGCTTATGTATGATTAAACATGGATGGCAATCACGATAAATAAAATAATTAAAAATGGTGGCACGTAGCCGATAGTGATTTGCAAACGGCAACAATGCGCAATTCTCTGTTAACTTATACTTTCCCATATTCAAAAATAAATATGTTTGAGACACAAGTTATTTTTATGAGTAATAATAATACGAGGTTATGAATGTTTGAATACTTTCTTTTTCAGATTGTAAAATCGATGATGAATTCGTATTAATTCGTATTCATACGTATGCATTGTCTTTATTAATTTAATAGTTATTATTGGCTCGTACTAATTTTGACAATTATTTGGTTTAAATTGTGAGGTTAGTGTGTGTAGTTAGCGGATTATCATTCTGACATGTTTCTCATTTATTCTACTAATCCGATCCAAATACTACTAATACGATATCAATTGATTTCGATTGCCAATGAAGTTTCCACATCTACCGTGTGGGCTTAAGCACACTCTCAGTTTTTTTACCCTGCCTTAAGATACAAGGTGATGAAAAATCAAGAAATAACTCGACCCTGGTGAATTGAAATGTCTCTACAGTCAAAACTACTGAACTGATTTTAAGGTTATATAGCTCAAAATGTAGGCATTAAGAGCTAATCAAGATAATAATTCCCATTTTTTGGCCTTGAACACTTTTTGTTAGAAAAATAACGGTAAAAAATTCAAATTCGATTTTCTAGGAATGCGTATTTTTTAAATTTTTGCTTTTTTAATATGTGAAAGGTACTATGTGACTAACATTTTATAAAAAATTCAGGAGGGGAAAATATTTTGTTTTTTTTATAAATTTTATTGCAACACGCCTTAAAATTTTTCATCATAAAGAAAAGTGAAGTTAAAAATGAACAGTTTTTTTTGGATTTACATATATGTTTTTATGATAAATTTTTAATTTTAACTCAAAATAAATATTTTACCCATTTTTTATTTAACTAAAAATAAATATTTTACACATTTTTTATCATTTATTACTTCGGTCTGAAAGACCTAAGTATTACATTTATGAGCCAAAAGTGAAATTCTTACCCCCACTTTTTTTGGCATTTCTCGACGTTTTAGGACCTACTGACAGGGCTGGAAACCATAAATTATTTGTAATGGTTTGGTTTTTGGTTTTTCTCAATGGCCAATTATGGTTTTGGTTTCGGTATTGGTTTCTCTAGATAATAAATATTGGTTTTGGTTTTACTATGCAACATTTTTTGGTTTTGGTTTCGGTTTTGGTTTTTCTAAACGTCAAAATTTGGTTTTGGTATCGGTTTTGGTTTAAAGCTAAAAAATGTTTGTTTGAGTATTCGTCAGAGAATTGATTAAAAATTAAAACATTTGTCAACAATGCGAATGCCAATGCTCAGTAAAAAATGATGAGCTAGTTTAAGATACATTACATGCCCAGGGGAAAGTATTTCATTTCTGCGTTGCGCCTAGAGCATTTGAATATATGACAAGGCGAACTTGCTACCGTGGTTTGTTTACTATTTTATTCATTGCTATGCAAATAAAAGAAGTTAAAATAAATTTAAAACATGAACTTTAAATTTATATTCGAAATGTTACTTCTAACAATAATAATTTCCAAAGCCAAATTAATGAAATTTTGACAAAAATCACACTAAAAAACATAATCACTAAATCATTTTTATTCGCCTACATATTAAAGTATTACTTTATTACCGTGATTTGCGGTCTTAAAGCTTCACTTTTTAATTATTTATTTTGTTGTCATAGTTACGTCCAAAAAAGTAAAAAGCGTTGTATTGTATTGCATTGTATTGTATTGTATTTGTATTTGTTTAAATTCTATGAAAAATAGAATTTTTTATCAAAGCAACCCTTAAATTCAAAATTTCATTATCCAATTAAAATAGTTGTTATCATTTGTTGTCATAGCTATATAATAATTTGGAAAAAATAACAAATATTTTGTCAAAGGTTACTTGTTCCACATATTTTTATTTTAAAATTTATGCAAATTTATAATTTTGAATTGGAATAAACAAATTTTTTAAAATATTTTGCTTGCGGCGAATAAAAAATAGTATATGATGCACGAACGTAAGCTACTTTGGACTTAATCTCTCGGCTAGCGGCTCGATTTGCAAACTCCACGTCCGTTCAAAATCTTTAGCTTTACGTCCTAGCATCATAACGTACTATTTTACTGTCCAACTGATCGGGAAGTCATATTTTGGGTTGGAAAGTTATTGAAAGACAGTATAATAACTGTAAGATAGCAAAGCTACGACTGAAATAGCTTAGGAATTGATAGATACAGCTAATTGTTATAGTAATTGACAAATATAAAGATACGACATCTTTATAGATTAATTTTTTAATGAAAAAAGAAAAACAATGTTTTAATTATATGAAAAAAATATCCATTGACTGTTTTTATATCATATTAGATTCGTAACTGATTTTTGACAAAAAAGTAAGTTAGCACCTCTGTGTTTAGAACGGCAGTATTTGTTGTTGCATTTTATTGTTGTCTTATTATTGAACTTGACTAAATTGTTAGATTTGATTTTGGTTTTGTTTATTTTAAACTTTAGTTTTTGGCTCGGTTTTGGTTTGATGATTTTTAAAATTCGGTTTCGGTTATGGTTTTGGTTTTGATAATTTTTAAAATGTGGTTTTGGTTTTGGTTCCGGTTTTGATCATTTTTAGAATGTGGTTATGGTTTTTCTGATTCGGTGTGGTTTTCTGGTTTTGCGGTTTTGGTTTTGGTTTTCAAAAACCGGTTTCCAGCCCTGCCTACTGATTCTAAAAAAGCCAGAAAAAAAATTGAATGCTATCTGCCGGCCGGCCGTCCGTCATTACCTACGCTGCAGGGGAAGCCGCTGGAGGGATTTCAAATTTTTTTTTTCTAAAAATAGGTATACTCAAGGGGCAGGTCAACTGTACCGGAAGTGTGTCAAACAAATCATTATGTGTGACAAAATTCAATTCCATTCAATTTTTTTTCTGGCTTTTTTAGAATCAGTAGGCAGGGCTGGAAACCGGTTTTTGAAAACCAAAACCAAAACCGCAAAACCAGAAAACCACACCGAATCAGAAAAACCATAACCACATTCTAAAAATGATCAAAACCGGAACCAAAACCAAAACCACATTTTAAAAATTATCAAAACCAAAACCATAACAAAGAGTTATGTTTGATATACATCGCTGCCCAAAACTAAAAACCATTTTTTTTTTATTAATTAGTTGGACATGTTTAGCACACTGAATATGAAATATTCATTATTTAGACTCTTTGAATATCCGAAGATACCATGTCAACTATAAAGAAAGGAGATGATGAAAATGGAAGGAATGGGGATATAGGGATAACTATACTAATTGTTTTAAATGATTATGGACATTTTTTTAATATGCCTGAGGGGAAAATTCATCGGGAAATACAGAGAGAAGCATTGAGTTCCACAATTTGGCCACTCTATTAAACACTTGGCCATGTCCTCATAAAAGTTTTTTGCCGAAAACTATATCAAAATCCTTAACCCAGACCAAAGTCTTGATATCTGAGAACTGTGAGATTTCAGCACCTCCATATTTTAATTTTACATTACTAAATTCCGTAGAGTTAGAATAACGTCTAGCTAAGATTGATCCACCATTTGTAGGAATGTATGAGTGATATCCTCGTGTTCCAGGAATTGTTTTTGAATTGGCGTATCTTTTGACTAGTTGATTTCATTTTGCAAGCAAAGAAATCCCTCTGCATTCTATCACTATATGACAGTGGTGAGTGAGTGATCTTAACAGTTTGACTGTTTGCAGGCATAATGGATTTGATTTCATCCGAACACTGTTGATGAAGATATTTATAAAAAAACAACGAGATCGGAAAAACAAAAAATTAACAATTGGTTTAGCACGCTTAGTAGTACCAGATGCAGTCCCCAAACTTCGTAACAAAACTCGTCATAATACGGCCTGTTAACGATTTGCAAAATTATAAATGGCCTTTAATGGTAAAAAAGTTCCCCATCCCTGGTTAAAAATCAAAAAATCAAAAAACCATTGATTACTTGATTGTCATTGATGAATACATTCCGTGACTTAGTTAGTATTTCAAAAACGCCTTTTTAACCGACATTTGGGTATAAAATCAAACTAAAAATCGAAAAATAAAAAATTAAAAAAAAAATAGAACCGACTTCAGAAAACACAAAAAAAAATTACGGTTTTAAACAAAGTTATTATATTTATTCATTATTATAATTATCACAATTATTATAGTTGTTACAATAGTTATTATATTATAAAAGTTATTTGTAGCACAAAACTGTTCGAAGTCGGTGCCAAATTGACAAAAAACCGACTAACATGTCATCGGCTTGGCACCGATTTCCAACAGTTTTCTGCTACAAATAACTTTTATAATATAATAACTATTGTAATAACTATAATAATTGTGATAATTATAATAATAAATAATTTCTATAGTATAATAACTTTGTTTAAAACCGTCATTTTTTTTTGTCTGTAGTTAAATATAACTAAATTAAATACATCAATAGTTAGCTGTATTTTTATCTCTAAAGTCACAATTGAGTTATTTTTCACTTTTTTGTGTTTTTTGAAGTCGGTTCTATTGTTTTTTTAAAAGTTTTTTTTAATGTCATAATTATATTGTGGTCGTGCAAAACATTGTATAAACACCTCGGAGGAGAGCATGTTATCGCTCTTAGTCATATGTAGCCCTAAAACTTCGCCCCCGGGCTAAAACCGCACCTCGGGAGAAAAACTTGCACTTCTCTCCCGTGGTGTATAATCTACAATTGGTGAAAATCACGTGAAATCAGCAAAAAACATGCAATTTTGGAAATGAGGTTTTAATTTTGTATATTTAAGTATTGGAACTCATTGAAATCAATAAAAAAAATTTTCTGCGTTTTTAGTTTTTTTGAAGTGAAAACTTGTTTAGGCGCACCGCACCACACACAGATTTTTGCGTAGGTAGTAAGTTAGGCTGATCCGTAACGCTCTGAAATGAAAGACTTTATTAAGGTTTAAATTAAAATCTATCTATCATTTTTTAACGTTTCAAATTGCGTTGTGAATATCGTGCTAGACTGATGTGCTGTAGGACTGACTTCAATTCTTGGTGTGGTACATATTTTTTTACTGTTTTTTTTTTAATTTTTATTAAATACCATTAAAATTATTTTTTTTTTATTTATGAATTCATAAAAATAATAAAAATTTCTTTATACGAATTTTAAAAAATTGATCTATAACGCAGTTTTTTAAAGTTATATTGCTACTGTCGTTTGCAATTTGCATTCAAGTCATAATGCTAAATAAATATTGAATATATATAAAATTGAAAGTATGTCTGTTTGTCCTTTATTCATTACTACAGTAATCATCATGAAAATTTGGGAAGTTGTTGTGTACACTTAATTTGCTTTTTATTTGACTATCGTTTTAAACGGTAGTTTGCTTTGATCAATGTTTTTTTATTGAACATAATCTTTATGAAATTAAAAATAACGTAAGAAAGATAGTATAACCTGAAGGCTGAAACAATTACATTTGTATATCAAAATTGTATGTACTGGAATTTTATCATCTTCACTAAATATGTTGTCGGTTTGGAATTATGTGTAATACGTGTTTCTAAAATTAAGTGAAGAATAATATTTGTAACTTGATACTTGATAAAATCGATTATATCGATTTAAAGCTCACAATTACGAGACGAAAATCGCATAAATTCTATACAAAGAAGCATAGCTTATGTATGATTAAACATGGATGGCAATCACGATAAATAAAATAATTAAAAATGGTGGCACGTAGCCGATAGTGATTTGCAAACGGCAACAATGCGCAATTCTCTGTTAACTTATACTTTCCCATATTCAAAAATAAATATGTTTGAGACACAAGTTATTTTTATGAGTAATAATAATACGAGGTTATGAATGTTTGAATACTTTCTTTTTCAGATTGTAAAATCGATGATGAATTCGTATTAATTCGTATTCATACGTATGCATTGTCTTTATTAATTTAATAGTTATTATTGGCTCGTACTAATTTTGACAATTATTTGGTTTAAATTGTGAGGTTAGTGTGTGTAGTTAGCGGATTATCATTCTGACATGTTTCTCATTTATTCTACTAATCCGATCCAAATACTACTAATACGATATCAATTGATTTCGATTGCCAATGAAGTTTCCACATCTACCGTGTGGGCTTAAGCACACTCTCAGTTTTTTTACCCTGCCTTAAGATACAAGGTGATGAAAAATCAAGAAATAACTCGACCCTGGTGAATTGAAATGTCTCTACAGTCAAAACTACTGAACTGATTTTAAGGTTATATAGCTCAAAATGTAGGCATTAAGAGCTAATCAAGATAATAATTCCCATTTTTTGGCCTTGAACACTTTTTGTTAGAAAAATAACGGTAAAAAATTCAAATTCGATTTTCTAGGAATGCGTATTTTTTAAATTTTTGCTTTTTTAATATGTGAAAGGTACTATGTGACTAACATTTTATAAAAAATTCAGGAGGGGAAAATATTTTGTTTTTTTTATAAATTTTATTGCAACACGCCTTAAAATTTTTCATCATAAAGAAAAGTGAAGTTAAAAATGAACAGTTTTTTTTGGATTTACATATATGTTTTTATGATAAATTTTTAATTTTAACTCAAAATAAATATTTTACCCATTTTTTATTTAACTAAAAATAAATATTTTACACATTTTTTATCATTTATTACTTCGGTCTGAAAGACCTAAGTATTACATTTATGAGCCAAAAGTGAAATTCTTACCCCCACTTTTTTTGGCATTTCTCGACGTTTTAGGACCTACTGACAGGGCTGGAAACCATAAATTATTTGTAATGGTTTGGTTTTTGGTTTTTCTCAATGGCCAATTATGGTTTTGGTTTCGGTATTGGTTTCTCTAGATAATAAATATTGGTTTTGGTTTTACTATGCAACATTTTTTGGTTTTGGTTTCGGTTTTGGTTTTTCTAAACGTCAAAATTTGGTTTTGGTATCGGTTTTGGTTTAAAGCTAAAAAATGTTTGTTTGAGTATTCGTCAGAGAATTGATTAAAAATTAAAACATTTGTCAACAATGCGAATGCCAATGCTCAGTAAAAAATGATGAGCTAGTTTAAGATACATTACATGCCCAGGGGAAAGTATTTCATTTCTGCGTTGCGCCTAGAGCATTTGAATATATGACAAGGCGAACTTGCTACCGTGGTTTGTTTACTATTTTATTCATTGCTATGCAAATAAAAGAAGTTAAAATAAATTTAAAACATGAACTTTAAATTTATATTCGAAATGTTACTTCTAACAATAATAATTTCCAAAGCCAAATTAATGAAATTTTGACAAAAATCACACTAAAAAACATAATCACTAAATCATTTTTATTCGCCTACATATTAAAGTATTACTTTATTACCGTGATTTGCGGTCTTAAAGCTTCACTTTTTAATTATTTATTTTGTTGTCATAGTTACGTCCAAAAAAGTAAAAAGCGTTGTATTGTATTGCATTGTATTGTATTGTATTTGTATTTGTTTAAATTCTATGAAAAATAGAATTTTTTATCAAAGCAACCCTTAAATTCAAAATTTCATTATCCAATTAAAATAGTTGTTATCATTTGTTGTCATAGCTATATAATAATTTGGAAAAAATAACAAATATTTTGTCAAAGGTTACTTGTTCCACATATTTTTATTTTAAAATTTATGCAAATTTATAATTTTGAATTGGAATAAACAAATTTTTTAAAATATTTTGCTTGCGGCGAATAAAAAATAGTATATGATGCACGAACGTAAGCTACTTTGGACTTAATCTCTCGGCTAGCGGCTCGATTTGCAAACTCCACGTCCGTTCAAAATCTTTAGCTTTACGTCCTAGCATCATAACGTACTATTTTACTGTCCAACTGATCGGGAAGTCATATTTTGGGTTGGAAAGTTATTGAAAGACAGTATAATAACTGTAAGATAGCAAAGCTACGACTGAAATAGCTTAGGAATTGATAGATACAGCTAATTGTTATAGTAATTGACAAATATAAAGATACGACATCTTTATAGATTAATTTTTTAATGAAAAAAGAAAAACAATGTTTTAATTATATGAAAAAAATATCCATTGACTGTTTTTATATCATATTAGATTCGTAACTGATTTTTGACAAAAAAGTAAGTTAGCACCTCTGTGTTTAGAACGGCAGTATTTGTTGTTGCATTTTATTGTTGTCTTATTATTGAACTTGACTAAATTGTTAGATTTGATTTTGGTTTTGTTTATTTTAAACTTTAGTTTTTGGCTCGGTTTTGGTTTGATGATTTTTAAAATTCGGTTTCGGTTATGGTTTTGGTTTTGATAATTTTTAAAATGTGGTTTTGGTTTTGGTTCCGGTTTTGATCATTTTTAGAATGTGGTTATGGTTTTTCTGATTCGGTGTGGTTTTCTGGTTTTGCGGTTTTGGTTTTGGTTTTCAAAAACCGGTTTCCAGCCCTGCCTACTGATTCTAAAAAAGCCAGAAAAAAAATTGAATGCTATCTGCCGGCCGGCCGTCCGTCATTACCTACGCTGCAGGGGAAGCCGCTGGAGGGATTTCAAATTTTTTTTTTCTAAAAATAGGTATACTCAAGGGGCAGGTCAACTGTACCGGAAGTGTGTCAAACAAATCATTATGTGTGACAAAATTCAATTCCATTCAATTTTTTTTCTGGCTTTTTTAGAATCAGTAGGCAGGGCTGGAAACCGGTTTTTGAAAACCAAAACCAAAACCGCAAAACCAGAAAACCACACCGAATCAGAAAAACCATAACCACATTCTAAAAATGATCAAAACCGGAACCAAAACCAAAACCACATTTTAAAAATTATCAAAACCAAAACCATAACAAAGAGTTATGTTTGATATACATCGCTGCCCAAAACTAAAAACCATTTTTTTTTTATTAATTAGTTGGACATGTTTAGCACACTGAATATGAAATATTCATTATTTAGACTCTTTGAATATCCGAAGATACCATGTCAACTATAAAGAAAGGAGATGATGAAAATGGAAGGAATGGGGATATAGGGATAACTATACTAATTGTTTTAAATGATTATGGACATTTTTTTAATATGCCTGAGGGGAAAATTCATCGGGAAATACAGAGAGAAGCATTGAGTTCCACAATTTGGCCACTCTATTAAACACTTGGCCATGTCCTCATAAAAGTTTTTTGCCGAAAACTATATCAAAATCCTTAACCCAGACCAAAGTCTTGATATCTGAGAACTGTGAGATTTCAGCACCTCCATATTTTAATTTTACATTACTAAATTCCGTAGAGTTAGAATAACGTCTAGCTAAGATTGATCCACCATTTGTAGGAATGTATGAGTGATATCCTCGTGTTCCAGGAATTGTTTTTGAATTGGCGTATCTTTTGACTAGTTGATTTCATTTTGCAAGCAAAGAAATCCCTCTGCATTCTATCACTATATGACAGTGGTGAGTGAGTGATCTTAACAGTTTGACTGTTTGCAGGCATAATGGATTTGATTTCATCCGAACACTGTTGATGAAGATATTTATAAAAAAACAACGAGATCGGAAAAACAAAAAATTAACAATTGGTTTAGCACGCTTAGTAGTACCAGATGCAGTCCCCAAACTTCGTAACAAAACTCGTCATAATACGGCCTGTTAACGATTTGCAAAATTATAAATGGCCTTTAATGGTAAAAAAGTTCCCCATCCCTGGTTAAAAATCAAAAAATCAAAAAACCATTGATTACTTGATTGTCATTGATGAATACATTCCGTGACTTAGTTAGTATTTCAAAAACGCCTTTTTAACCGACATTTGGGTATAAAATCAAACTAAAAATCGAAAAATAAAAAATTAAAAAAAAAATAGAACCGACTTCAGAAAACACAAAAAAAAATTACGGTTTTAAACAAAGTTATTATATTTATTCATTATTATAATTATCACAATTATTATAGTTGTTACAATAGTTATTATATTATAAAAGTTATTTGTAGCACAAAACTGTTCGAAGTCGGTGCCAAATTGACAAAAAACCGACTAACATGTCATCGGCTTGGCACCGATTTCCAACAGTTTTCTGCTACAAATAACTTTTATAATATAATAACTATTGTAATAACTATAATAATTGTGATAATTATAATAATAAATAATTTCTATAGTATAATAACTTTGTTTAAAACCGTCATTTTTTTTTGTCTGTAGTTAAATATAACTAAATTAAATACATCAATAGTTAGCTGTATTTTTATCTCTAAAGTCACAATTGAGTTATTTTTCACTTTTTTGTGTTTTTTGAAGTCGGTTCTATTGTTTTTTTAAAAGTTTTTTTTAATGTCATAATTATATTGTGGTCGTGCAAAACATTGTATAAACACCTCGGAGGAGAGCATGTTATCGCTCTTAGTCATATGTAGCCCTAAAACTTCGCCCCCGGGCTAAAACCGCACCTCGGGAGAAAAACTTGCACTTCTCTCCCGTGGTGTATAATCTACAATTGGTGAAAATCACGTGAAATCAGCAAAAAACATGCAATTTTGGAAATGAGGTTTTAATTTTGTATATTTAAGTATTGGAACTCATTGAAATCAATAAAAAAAATTTTCTGCGTTTTTAGTTTTTTTGAAGTGAAAACTTGTTTAGGCGCACCGCACCACACACAGATTTTTGCGTAGGTAGTAAGTTAGGCTGATCCGTAACGCTCTGAAATGAAAGACTTTATTAAGGTTTAAATTAAAATCTATCTATCATTTTTTAACGTTTCAAATTGCGTTGTGAATATCGTGCTAGACTGATGTGCTGTAGGACTGACTTCAATTCTTGGTGTGGTACATATTTTTTTACTGTTTTTTTTTTAATTTTTATTAAATACCATTAAAATTATTTTTTTTTTATTTATGAATTCATAAAAATAATAAAAATTTCTTTATACGAATTTTAAAAAATTGATCTATAACGCAGTTTTTTAAAGTTATATTGCTACTGTCGTTTGCAATTTGCATTCAAGTCATAATGCTAAATAAATATTGAATATATATAAAATTGAAAGTATGTCTGTTTGTCCTTTATTCATTACTACAGTAATCATCATGAAAATTTGGGAAGTTGTTGTGTACACTTAATTTGCTTTTTATTTGACTATCGTTTTAAACGGTAGTTTGCTTTGATCAATGTTTTTTTATTAAACATAATCTTTATGAAATTAAAAATAACGTAAGAAAGATAGTATAACCTGAAGGCTGAAACAATTACATTTGTATATCAAAATTGTATGTACTGGAATTTTATCATCTTCACTAAATATGTTGTCGGTTTGGAATTATGTGTAATACGTGTTTCTAAAATTAAGTGAAGAATAATATTTGTAACTTGATACTTGATAAAATCGATTATATCGATTTAAAGCTCACAATTACGAGACGAAAATCGCATAAATTCTATACAAAGAAGCATAGCTTATGTATGATTAAACATGGATGGCAATCACGATAAATAAAATAATTAAAAATGGTGGCACGTAGCCGATAGTGATTTGCAAACGGCAACAATGCGCAATTCTCTGTTAACTTATACTTTCCCATATTCAAAAATAAATATGTTTGAGACACAAGTTATTTTTATGAGTAATAATAATACGAGGTTATGAATGTTTGAATACTTTCTTTTTCAGATTGTAAAATCGATGATGAATTCGTATTAATTCGTATTCATACGTATGCATTGTCTTTATTAATTTAATAGTTATTATTGGCTCGTACTAATTTTGACAATTATTTGGTTTAAATTGTGAGGTTAGTGTGTGTAGTTAGCGGATTATCATTCTGACATGTTTCTCATTTATTCTACTAATCCGATCCAAATACTACTAATACGATATCAATTGATTTCGATTGCCAATGAAGTTTCCACATCTACCGTGTGGGCTTAAGCACACTCTCAGTTTTTTTACCCTGCCTTAAGATACAAGGTGATGAAAAATCAAGAAATAACTCGACCCTGGTGAATTGAAATGTCTCTACAGTCAAAACTACTGAACTGATTTTAAGGTTATATAGCTCAAAATGTAGGCATTAAGAGCTAATCAAGATAATAATTCCCATTTTTTGGCCTTGAACACTTTTTGTTAGAAAAATAACGGTAAAAAATTCAAATTCGATTTTCTAGGAATGCGTATTTTTTAAATTTTTGCTTTTTTAATATGTGAAAGGTACTATGTGACTAACATTTTATAAAAAATTCAGGAGGGGAAAATATTTTGTTTTTTTTATAAATTTTATTGCAACACGCCTTAAAATTTTTCATCATAAAGAAAAGTGAAGTTAAAAATGAACAGTTTTTTTTGGATTTACATATATGTTTTTATGATAAATTTTTAATTTTAACTCAAAATAAATATTTTACCCATTTTTTATTTAACTAAAAATAAATATTTTACACATTTTTTATCATTTATTACTTCGGTCTGAAAGACCTAAGTATTACATTTATGAGCCAAAAGTGAAATTCTTACCCCCACTTTTTTTGGCATTTCTCGACGTTTTAGGACCTACTGACAGGGCTGGAAACCATAAATTATTTGTAATGGTTTGGTTTTTGGTTTTTCTCAATGGCCAATTATGGTTTTGGTTTCGGTATTGGTTTCTCTAGATAATAAATATTGGTTTTGGTTTTACTATGCAACATTTTTTGGTTTTGGTTTCGGTTTTGGTTTTTCTAAACGTCAAAATTTGGTTTTGGTATCGGTTTTGGTTTAAAGCTAAAAAATGTTTGTTTGAGTATTCGTCAGAGAATTGATTAAAAATTAAAACATTTGTCAACAATGCGAATGCCAATGCTCAGTAAAAAATGATGAGCTAGTTTAAGATACATTACATGCCCAGGGGAAAGTATTTCATTTCTGCGTTGCGCCTAGAGCATTTGAATATATGACAAGGCGAACTTGCTACCGTGGTTTGTTTACTATTTTATTCATTGCTATGCAAATAAAAGAAGTTAAAATAAATTTAAAACATGAACTTTAAATTTATATTCGAAATGTTACTTCTAACAATAATAATTTCCAAAGCCAAATTAATGAAATTTTGACAAAAATCACACTAAAAAACATAATCACTAAATCATTTTTATTCGCCTACATATTAAAGTATTACTTTATTACCGTGATTTGCGGTCTTAAAGCTTCACTTTTTAATTATTTATTTTGTTGTCATAGTTACGTCCAAAAAAGTAAAAAGCGTTGTATTGTATTGCATTGTATTGTATTGTATTTGTATTTGTTTAAATTCTATGAAAAATAGAATTTTTTATCAAAGCAACCCTTAAATTCAAAATTTCATTATCCAATTAAAATAGTTGTTATCATTTGTTGTCATAGCTATATAATAATTTGGAAAAAATAACAAATATTTTGTCAAAGGTTACTTGTTCCACATATTTTTATTTTAAAATTTATGCAAATTTATAATTTTGAATTGGAATAAACAAATTTTTTAAAATATTTTGCTTGCGGCGAATAAAAAATAGTATATGATGCACGAACGTAAGCTACTTTGGACTTAATCTCTCGGCTAGCGGCTCGATTTGCAAACTCCACGTCCGTTCAAAATCTTTAGCTTTACGTCCTAGCATCATAACGTACTATTTTACTGTCCAACTGATCGGGAAGTCATATTTTGGGTTGGAAAGTTATTGAAAGACAGTATAATAACTGTAAGATAGCAAAGCTACGACTGAAATAGCTTAGGAATTGATAGATACAGCTAATTGTTATAGTAATTGACAAATATAAAGATACGACATCTTTATAGATTAATTTTTTAATGAAAAAAGAAAAACAATGTTTTAATTATATGAAAAAAATATCCATTGACTGTTTTTATATCATATTAGATTCGTAACTGATTTTTGACAAAAAAGTAAGTTAGCACCTCTGTGTTTAGAACGGCAGTATTTGTTGTTGCATTTTATTGTTGTCTTATTATTGAACTTGACTAAATTGTTAGATTTGATTTTGGTTTTGTTTATTTTAAACTTTAGTTTTTGGCTCGGTTTTGGTTTGATGATTTTTAAAATTCGGTTTCGGTTATGGTTTTGGTTTTGATAATTTTTAAAATGTGGTTTTGGTTTTGGTTCCGGTTTTGATCATTTTTAGAATGTGGTTATGGTTTTTCTGATTCGGTGTGGTTTTCTGGTTTTGCGGTTTTGGTTTTGGTTTTCAAAAACCGGTTTCCAGCCCTGCCTACTGATTCTAAAAAAGCCAGAAAAAAAATTGAATGCTATCTGCCGGCCGGCCGTCCGTCATTACCTACGCTGCAGGGGAAGCCGCTGGAGGGATTTCAAATTTTTTTTTTCTAAAAATAGGTATACTCAAGGGGCAGGTCAACTGTACCGGAAGTGTGTCAAACAAATCATTATGTGTGACAAAATTCAATTCCATTCAATTTTTTTTCTGGCTTTTTTAGAATCAGTAGGCAGGGCTGGAAACCGGTTTTTGAAAACCAAAACCAAAACCGCAAAACCAGAAAACCACACCGAATCAGAAAAACCATAACCACATTCTAAAAATGATCAAAACCGGAACCAAAACCAAAACCACATTTTAAAAATTATCAAAACCAAAACCATAACAAAGAGTTATGTTTGATATACATCGCTGCCCAAAACTAAAAACCATTTTTTTTTTATTAATTAGTTGGACATGTTTAGCACACTGAATATGAAATATTCATTATTTAGACTCTTTGAATATCCGAAGATACCATGTCAACTATAAAGAAAGGAGATGATGAAAATGGAAGGAATGGGGATATAGGGATAACTATACTAATTGTTTTAAATGATTATGGACATTTTTTTAATATGCCTGAGGGGAAAATTCATCGGGAAATACAGAGAGAAGCATTGAGTTCCACAATTTGGCCACTCTATTAAACACTTGGCCATGTCCTCATAAAAGTTTTTTGCCGAAAACTATATCAAAATCCTTAACCCAGACCAAAGTCTTGATATCTGAGAACTGTGAGATTTCAGCACCTCCATATTTTAATTTTACATTACTAAATTCCGTAGAGTTAGAATAACGTCTAGCTAAGATTGATCCACCATTTGTAGGAATGTATGAGTGATATCCTCGTGTTCCAGGAATTGTTTTTGAATTGGCGTATCTTTTGACTAGTTGATTTCATTTTGCAAGCAAAGAAATCCCTCTGCATTCTATCACTATATGACAGTGGTGAGTGAGTGATCTTAACAGTTTGACTGTTTGCAGGCATAATGGATTTGATTTCATCCGAACACTGTTGATGAAGATATTTATAAAAAACAACGAGATCGGAAAAACAAAAAATTAACAATTGGTTTAGCACGCTTAGTAGTACCAGATGCAGTCCCCAAACTTCGTAACAAAACTCGTCATAATACGGCCTGTTAACGATTTGCAAAATTATAAATGGCCTTTAATGGTAAAAAAGTTCCCCATCCCTGGTTTAGACTCATATTATACTTTTCCCTAGTTTCTTTTTTTTTTCACTTAGGTGTAGTGGAAGTATTGTTTTTGTTTTATGGAGAAAAATTGACTTTTATTTAATTTTTAATCACAATATATGTTTTGTTGACTGTCAAAAAATAAAGCTGGGCAATTTTAGTCCAGAGAGACTACTCAATATTCGATATATAATATTTTATCACAGCAAATATTTTATTATTTTTAACACAAAAATATATATTATGTGTACTTCAATTACCAGATAAGATTATACCTTAGATCAGAATATAGTATGGCTACAGTAGTGCGATCGAAAAAATCGTTTATACCAACCTACTACTCCTTGGTGAACTGTACCTCCTCGTTACCTAGTTAAAGCAGATCTTATGTGATATAATTGGAGGATCAGTAAAAAGAAAAGCAGCTAGAGCGAGTCTTAAGAAAGAATACGATAAAGTTATATCAACACCCCTCGAGTTATATAACTGGGCAGCAGCTCCGGGCAATTTTCAAGATAACATGCATTTTTTCTATGTAACGGAGGTAGGTTACATTGCAAAACGAAATCAACTAGCTGATAGATATGCCAATTTAAAAACAATTCCTGGAACACGAGGATATCACTCATACATTCCTACAAATGATGGATCAATCTTAGCTAGACGTTATTCTAACTCTACGGAATTTAGTAATGTAAAATTAAAATATGTAGGTGCTGAGTAGTAGTAAAAGTAAAATTAAATAAATGATAAAAAAAAGTGTAAAATATTTATTTTGAGTTAAAATTAAAAATTTATTATAAAAACATATATGTAAATCCAAAAAAAACTGTTAATTTTTTAACTCCACTTTTTTTTATGATGAAAAATTTTAAGGCGTGTTGCAATAAAATTAATAAAAAAAACAAAAACCTCCTGAATTTTTTATAAAATGTTAGTAACATATGTACGTTTCACATATTAAAAAATCAAAAATTTTAAAAATACGCATTTCTAGAAAATCGAATTTGAATTTTTTACCGTTCTTTTTCTAAAAGAAAGTGTTCAAGGTTATATAATGTGAATTAGGATTTTGGTTAGCTCTGTTCAATACCTACATTTTGAGCTATGTGCCTATGTAACATTAAAATTAGTTTAGTAGTTTTGACTGGAGAGCCATTTCAATACACCAGGGTCGAGCAATTTCTTGATTTTTCAACACCCTGTATCTTAAGACAGGGTTAAAAAACAATCCAAAAGAGCAGAATTTTTTTTATTGATGTCAACGAATTCCAATACTTAAATATACAAACTTAAAACCTCATTTCCAGATCTTGCTGATTTCACGTGTTTATCACCAATTAATTTTTATTTTATATAAAAAATATTGAGTTAGTGCCGAATTTTTTTAGAAAATTAAATCTCGGTCCTATGTTGGTTTGGAAATGTGCACTATGTCAATGTAGAAAAATTGGCGCTATTTAAAAAACAAACTGAATCTGTGTCGTGAATTTTCTCAGTGCTACGTCATCAGCGCTATGGCGGTCCGCGCTATTTCATGTATCACAACTAACCAGACGTTTTTTTTCTTAGGAGACAAAGTACCAAGAAAAACATTTTAAATAAACTAAATTAAATAAACCTGCTTATTTATATACATTTTTGTTTTGAGTACTGCTACAGTCATTATATTCATTCCATTTGAGATTGATTTATAATAATATTACATTATTAAAATTATTGAAAACTGAGAAAGATTCCAAAATGTATGAGCAATATTTTCCAAAAAATTTTCCTTTTATAAAAATTTGATAACATTAAAAGAAAACATCATTTAAAAATTTAACAAAAGTGACAAAACTTGTAGAAAAAAGTTCATTTTTCGGTTTTTCTTAAGTGGTGTACTGAATTTTTTACACATTAGAGTTAGCTGTTATATCCTTATTTCGTATCATTCCAAATTATTTTCAACGTTTTTATTTTTTTTTTCTACATTTATCTAGGATATGTTTTAATCTCAATTTTTCTAATCGTGTTCTACATTTTTCTAATCTTGTAGTCTTAATTAGTTTTTAATACTATCAGTAATATTGTTTCAATGGGATGTTGTTTAATATTTAACTGAACAACTCTTTGTGACTGAGTCACCCTTATAAGTTTCACCATCGAATTCAGCAAACAGGCATCATAGCAACTAGACTAACAAAACATAAGTTATAGCATGTTAACCTAAATCAGTAATAATTAAAATATATGTATCACAAAATTATTTGAGTTATGTGAAAGCAAGTGGTAAGACTGACTCCTATGGTAATCTTGTTCGAAGGGAAGTAATCTCGTAATGAACGGAATTCCTGTTAGCAAAATAAAATTTGCAATCTAAAGTATTTAAAATGATTAAATGTATCTTTTCTTATTAAATAACTTTTACTTCCAATCACATCCTTGTGTTAAGTGTCGTTCAAGGTTTCCCAGAAACTCGATTTAAAGCACATTTTTGACGCCAACCAGCCTGTCTTCGTTTTGAAAACAAAAAATCTTTTGATAAATGTGCGTTATATACATAAGTGAAACAAATCCACCCCATAATTCAAAGAACTATAAAATCGGATACAACAAAATTTAACCCAAAAACACACAACTTGATGAATTTCCCCGTTGATAGAATAAATGTATGTACTTACACAAAATTATTACAAAACGGAAAAAAGAAAAAGAAAATGTTAAACTCCTAAAAAAAAAGAACGAATTTCTTCAAAAATTATTCAAGTTGAGTTTCTTTTTCTTCTTAGATTTTTTCGTTTGACGTCACAATGAAACACAAAAAAATTTGTTTTTGATTTTGATTTTTATTTATAATAATCGAAATGAAAAATTCTTTATAAGTATATAAAATTTACGGAAATCAACAATAAGGATATCCGTTGAATTTTTTATACTTTATACATTTTTTAATCTTTCATTTTTTTATAAGATTTTTCATTTTCTTTTGGTAGATTTCCTTTAAACGTTCTTTTTCCTTTGAGTATTATTGTAATTTTTTTTTTTGATATAATGGAAAAGAAATGACAAAATACGTAAAGTTTAATGGTGAATAGTTTATAGTAAATGTAAATTGGGGATGTTGTTTGCTTTTTAAATTCAGCAAAAGTTTATGGTTCATGGTTAAAGGTGGATTAATAGATGTTTGAATTGTACAAGAAAAAAAAAATAATAGTTAATTATTATTTACGTTTTTTTGCTAAGATGAATAATGATTGTTTAGGGGTGCATGAATGTTTGCATGTTTTTGTTTAATTTTGATACTAAATACAATTTGTATGTAGAGCAAGCAATCACTCAGAGGCGTTTTTTTCCAAGGTAATATCATATTATGTATTTTTGCTGTAATTTTGTAATTTTTTAATTTGTATTTATATTAATGTTTTTTGTATTGATTGATTGATATTGATTGATATTATGATGAATGTTTGATGTCTTGTGCAATCATCACTGGTCATTTGGGTCATCACTGGTCTCTTGGTCATTTTTGCTGTGTTAATCGTCTGCACAATAGATAATAAAAATTGGGTTTGCAAACAATATATTAATAACTGAGTCTTTCCTAATAGCAAGAAATGGAAAAAACCTTAATGAATGAGTCTTTAATTATAGAAGGAAATTCAAAAAAAAGTTTAAGAAACTAAAGCAAATAACCCAACTGCCCAGCAGATATTTTGATAAATAACTAAAGTACAAAAAGCTAAAAAATTAAAAAGTGTATCTTTTACATTACTTTTAGTTGTATTGAATTACTTTCTGTTATTTTTAACTTTTATTAACATATACATACAGCTTCCATCCTCATATTTTTAGCTTTGAATCGTAATAAAAAATCTATATGGTAATCCATTATTTGACAATAACTGCTCATCATTTTAAAATAATTATTCGATATACCACGATGCTGTTAAAATGATTCAAACTTTAAAAACACACAGCGGTCTTTTGTTGATATGTACGTATTTGATTTACAGATGTAGCAGCCCCGCGTACTCCAGTCAATTCTATACGAGTGAAATTGAGATATCGCATTCCAATGAAAATAGCGGTGAGATATCACATACCAAGGTGACGTCTTAGAAGTGCTAGCGGCTAAAGAAGGGATGGGATTTCACTAAAAAAGGAATCAATTCTTTAGAATCTTAGCCATGGAATATTCCTTGATGGTGGCGCTTTATTTCTCGAAGAATGAAGTAATAAATTCGTTCACGTAATAAAATATTACATATATCAATATTTCATGGTGAGATGGAGGAAAAAAATAAAATAATAGTTAATTTTAGGATGTTTTTGGCAAAAATTGTCGGAACAAAACTAAACTTGCGTTGCCATTTATCCTAGCGCTAGTGAAATCCTTCGTCATGTAACGAGCATTCTTCTTCAAAGATTAAAGCATAGAGAACTAAATGAAAGTTGAACATTTCCTTGAGCAAACAATAAAATCTCATCACCAAGGGTAATTCCATAACTAATATTGAGGGTACAACTGTTTGCTGAATGCACCTTTTAGATATCACAATGGGTGATATCTCACTACTACTGCCAGTGGTATATGATATCTCATGTTCACTCATATGCCATTAGCACCGGGTGGAGTACTCTAACTTTTTGTTTTTATTATGTTCTCAGAACGGGGGTCTCTTCCTGTCATCCTGGCCTGTAACGGTTGATACGTTTTAACTGAATTTTTAATTGGTTTTATGTTTATTTTTTAAAACGTTCTAAAAGGAAATTTGAAAACATACACGTACGGTTTCAACAACTTTTCAACTCGTTACAGTTATTATAAAATGGAAAATAATTATTTTACGTTTCACAAAAAATAATAAATGAAATAAACCAAAATAACTATGCCTATGTAGCACTGAAGAAGTGTTTTTTTTTTGAAAAAATGTAAAAACCATAGCTGGGAGGGGAGGTCTATTTTAAGAAAAATGATTTCACAACTATCAAAACAAGCTAAAATAGAAAAATATTTGAAATACTAATGCCAGTCAGCAAGGAGAAAAAAGAGAAACGTCAGAAAAGGTTTAAACTGTTAGACTCATAATCAAATTTGAAGTACACACTATCCAACGACATGGTGATGCAAATATTTGGCTAAAAGGGCTGCGCCATTATGTGTACTGCTGTAAATAGGGAGAATAATTACGATGTATCGTTAATTTTTTCACGGTTATCTCATTAAATGCAAATGGTTTATGGAGCTGTTACATTATCCTAAATCTATTCATCCCGTACTGGATCTAATTCTCCACTATAGAAGGCTAGATGTGCAACTTTACTTTCACCTTGTTGCTTTGTTTGTAGTTGCAGGTTTGGTTCATTCCTCAAGTTTTTATTATTAGATCTTAATTCATATTTGCGTTCCATTCGATCGCTGGCTATTTGTTTATTTCGTCTGTCGCATATGTGAACATCCCCAGTTCTTTTCTGATTTGGTAGACTTATTCCCATACATAATATTATTCTTATGGAACAGTTCCATTAGGAATCACAAAGCATTTCTCCGCATTGAACATTACACTGTGCGACAAATGGTAAGGGTCAATCATCCGCTGGGGTTCTGACTACCGGGAAAAGTTACATCGGTAAAAAAAAAGTAATTTGTGTCCCGGCGTTTTGCTGGGTCACGTCTAGGAATCGAGATATATCGATTTGAAGTTAGTAAGTATCATATAGGGGAAATAGTCACGTTTTGGGGACATAACTCGAGAACGACTAGTCCTATTTTACTGAAACAAGTTTAAAAAAATTAAGAATTACAATTTCTTTAGTCTACTACCACACTATTTCTTTACAAAATCAACAGTTTCGCAGTTATAAATAAATTTATGAAGAAAAGAAATTTTTTTTTGTCTAAAAAATAAAAAAATTGTATTTTAAAAAATCAGGAAAAATTCAAAACGGGAAAAAGTGTCAAGTCTTATTACTTTGACGTAGAGTCACATAGTCTGCACAAAACGAGACATAGATGGTGAAAATCGATGAACGCATTTTGCTTTGATTCACAATTAAGTAAAGGTATCTCATTTTGAAAAGAATATTGATTTTTCATAGAAATTTATTTTTAATATTTTTACTGGAATAAACTTCAAAATTTATTGTTTTGGACATGTATTTGGATGTATTTGGACATGTGTCTATGTATCTATGTGTATTAATTTTGTTTTTTTTTTAAATTTTTTAATTATTATTTTCTATTTTTTATTTTTTTATTTTTTACTTATTTATTTTATTTTATTATTTTATTTTATTATTTTTAGTATAATTTTATGTTATATTTTTATTATATTTTTTTATATTATTATTATTATTTATTATTATTATTATTATTATTATAATTGTTTATTATTATTATTATTTATTATTATTTATTACTATTATTATTATTATTTATTATTATTATTTATTATTCATTATTTGTTATTATTATTTATGATTATTTTTTATTGTTTATTTATTATTTATTATTTATTTATTTTTTATTTATTATTTTTTATTATTTATACATTATTTATTTATCATTTATTTATTATTTATTTTATTTATTTATTAAATTTTTTTTATTTTATTTTTTTATATTATTATTATATTTTTATTTTATTATTTTTATTATTTTTTTATTTAACTTTATTATTTTTATTTCATTTATTTATTTATTTTATTTTATTTTGTATTTCTTAATTATTTAATTTGAATTTTTTTATTTTTTCGTTACTTTTTCAGTATAGTATATCAGTAGATTAAAGGCATTGTAATTCTTAATTTCTAAATTTGTTTCAGCAAAATCGCACTAGTCGTTCTCGAGTTATGTCAAAAAAAGAACCCCAAACGTGACAATTTCTCCTATATGATACTTAGTAACTTCAAATCGATATATCTCGATTCCTAGACGTGACCCAGCAAAACGCCGTATAACTTTTTTTTACCGATATAACTTTTCCCGGTAGTCAGAACCCCAGCGGATTTTCGTTGTCGCACAGTGATGTTGATCTCAATTAAGTTTTCTTTTAAAATAAAATATGTTGTGTAAACTACAATAAATGTCAAAAAATTCAACATTGCTTCCAAAGTACTACTGAATAGTTTAGCTTCAAGACCCACCATGAATAAACAGTTTTTGTTTTTTTCGATATTTATTTTAGCGATTATATTTTCTCTATTAATATCAGCGCAATACCCTGTTGTTCTTTTAAATTTTATTCTTTCTGTTTAAATCATTACATAAGCCAATCAAATCCTTACCTATAAATATAATTTTCCTATTTTCCATTGTAATGAGCAGTGATCCTGAGAGGAGATCACCATCAGGAACATTAGAGGTACTGCGTGCCTTGCGACGTTTAATTCCGACTATTTTTTATCTTACGAATTAGAGAAAGAATATTGCCCAGCCCAGTACAAATGGAGAATTGCACGTAAAAGAAAATAGGAAAACGGAATTAAATGAGTACAGAACAGGAAATCTACCCGACCCCAGGATGAAACCAAAATCTTCACATACACCAATACAACTACAATTAATACATTGAAAAATTAAACAAAATTATGCATTCACTCCATGATTGCCCAAGATTCAACTTTTCATGCAAAAAAAAAAATATACGGTATAGTTCATCCTAAATAAACGCAATGAGCCATGATAACCCAATGATGTGCCAATACTCCAGGCAATTGATGAACATAAAAATTATTCAATTAGTTGCGCCAATGTACACATGATTGATGAACAATAATAAACCATCAAATACCGAATTCGGAGTATTGGTGTTACAAGACTGTAAATATTTATTTATATCACCTAGACTATTATTATCATTTAAGATCACACCAAAAGGTTGTACCAGTATTATATATATACAAAACTACTTCCATCTCTTTTACGAAAATTTTTCAATCAAACAACCAAATATCCAATCGATGTAATCAATAGCCGTATAATAAAACAATTATTTCAAATGAAAAACAGTTAAGCTTGTAGGGGAAATAAAAAGAACTACTTTTTTTCCAACAGAAGAGATCCTTTTGGAGGTTATCCCATAAATCTTATAACCGAAACATCAATGGATGGTAAAAAAATCTTTTAGTATTCACTTGAAATGTCATTGACGTTATCTAAACTGCTTGAAACAATTATTCACATCATGACGCTTACAACTAAAGTATCTTTACTGTTTGCAATTATACACTTTAATTTTCTTCTAAACACAATAAATTGCCTTTACACACTTCCCACAAACATGCCAAAAGCAATTAAGAATTCTTACTACTACTACGGTTCAACTACATAACATATCCAATCAACAAATAATTCTAAATTGTTTCAGTTTTATTTATTATCTATCGTACTCCGCTGGATAACACAAATATACACAAGAGAATGTTTTTCTTCTGATTTTTATAACACAATAAAAATAAATACATGCGGCCAAATGCCTTGTTCTATATTCAAACGGTAAAACAATATTCATTACTTCTATCTTTGATTTAGCAAAAGCTAACAAAATCATTAAAACTAGGAGGGCCCGGCGTGCTTCGCTAAGCTTATAAACAAAGTTTTTGCGTAGACTTTTTGTTGACGTAGAAACAATGATTTCAAAAAGTGGTATTGGGAAATGCTAGCATATAATTTTTAATTTTTCTTTTTAAATATATGAATGAAAAATAATCAGAACTCTAGCTGATTAGTTCGGATATATGAAAAATTAGCGATCAAATAAGTTACAGATCAAATAAGCTTACTTGAAAACTTATTTGATCTCTAATTTGTCATATATCCGAACTGATCAGCTAGAGTTCTGATTATTTTTCATTCATATATTTAAAAAAAAAAATTAAAAATTATATGCTAGCATTTCTCATAACCACTTTTTGAAATCATTGCTTCTACGTCAACAAAATGTCTACGCAATAACTTTATTTATAAGCGTAGCGAAGCACGCCATCCTAGTAATAATAAAAAAACAAAGAAAAATAAAACGTCTATCCACTCCTAAATCAATGCATACACTAAATTGAAATTTGAAAAAAAAATATAAAATACAAACTAATTCAATGCATAAACTCACTCATACCATTATTATTCATTCACGACATTCATTTCACCATTAACACCATAATAATTAAATCAAAGAAAATCAAAGCTAACTAAATCAATGCATAAACTCACTCATACCATTATCATTCATTCACAACATTCATTTCACCATTAACACCATAATAATTAAATCAAAGAAAATCAAAGAAAAATAATAATAATAAAAAGACAAAGAAAAATAAAACGTCTATCCACTCCTAAATCAATGCATAAACTACATTGAAATTTGAAAAGAAAATATAAAATACTAAATAATAATAATAAAAAAACAAAGAAAAGGCGTGAGCAATTCCATTTGATATTGTACAGCGGGGGCCGTTAAATTCAAAAATACATCTTAATTCGTCTATAACTTTTTTATATATGATCCGAAAAATCCCCCAATCTTTAAAACCTAAGTTACACTAATATCAGTTAGCAGTGAAAATTTGAAATGAATCAAAATTCGAATAAAAAAGCCTTAGGCTCGAGAAAGTTTTTTTTAGCGTATTATATATAAGATACTGAACAATTAGATTTATATTTATATTTTTTTCTATTTATCGATTTTTGTTTCTACTATTATTCATAATTACACTAGTTTACAAATTTTGAACTTTTTTTGTCTCCCTGAATAAAACCCAAGCTTTCTTATGGATTTGGACCTTCTGAACACGAATATCATATTCATTTTTTTTGGTTAGCTCTTGTTTTTGAGATATTCACGAAAAACCAATTTTTTTGGTGATCAAAAATGTTGTTTCGGTTTTTGGGTCTCATATTTTACAACACCAACAAATTAAAAATATTAATGAAACACGTGCATAATAAATACGCCAACAAATATTTTGAGCTATATTTTGTAAAAATCCGTTAAGGATTCTGGAAGTTACAGTCGAAAAAAGTTGAAAAAATACGAACAATTCACGTTTTTTTCAAATTTTTTTCATTTTCAACACCATAAATTTTGAACAAATAAAGACACAAATTTTTTTTAATTTCTTGGAGCGTATAGTAACTTCAATTTTCTTTCTTTTAAGCTAAAAGATACGAATATTGGTGCAGTTTGCACCAAGTTATTCAAGTTTTCCCAAAGAAAGTCAAAACTCAAAATTTGGAATAAAAATTTAACTTTAAGAATAATTTAAATTCTGAAACATAATTGATTTATATATAAGTAGTTTTCGTAGTAGATCTAGCTCCTCCTATCTCGGACTTATTTAAGGAGTTGGAAAATATCAGTTAGTTGATTATGAAATGTCGTTTTTTGACAAAAGCTGTATTTTGTTTGTATATGATTTTTCTCGAAATTGAGATTTTTTTGAGAAGTTTTTTGACATGATCTAGCTCTTCCCACCTTGGACTTATTTTAGGAGTTGAAAAATATCAGTTAGTTGATTATGAAATGTCTGTATTTGACAAAAGTTGTATTTTATTGGTATATGATTTTTCTCGAAATTGAGATTTTTTGGTGAAGTTTTTTGACATGATCTAGCTCCTCTCACCTCTGATTTATTTTAGGAGTTGGAAAATATCAGTTTGTTGATTATGAAATGTCCTTTTTTGACAAAAGTTGTATTTTATTTGTATATGATTTTTCTCGAAATAGAAATTTTTTTTGTGAAGTTTTTGGACATGATCTAGCTCCTCCCACCTCGGATTTATTTTAGGAGTTGGAAAATATCAGTTAGTAATGAAGATAGGCAGTTCTTATAAATGGGGTTATTTAGCAGTATGTATTATGTAACTTCCACAAATAAAACAAAATGAATTTGTGCTGTTTTTACACTTGAAACTTCTTGACAACACCATTTAAATAAACTTGAGTTTACACTTTACTAACAATTTATTTTGCTTTAAAAGGCAGCTATCACTATTGATTTATTGATTTTTAAAAACAATACACTATTTAAAATTTATATTTGTAACATTTTTTCTTTTTTAATTATTATTTTCACTTGAATGTTTGGAATTAAATTTATCCTCAGAGAGATTATATTTGCAACTTATCATACGACAATTATCTGCTTAAAAAGAAATCTCTTTAAACTAATTACACAAAAGTTGGGAGAACCGAAAAACTATTAAAAAGGAGAAGTAATTGCTTTCTTAAATTAAACTTAAAATGATCATAAACGTAAGGAGTAACACAATGTGGGCGATGAAAGAAAAAAATTTACATTATGAAAAAACAAAAAAAAAAGAGAAAAAAGACAAGAAACAAACCGTACAGGTGTTAATAGACATAAATAGGGGCTTAACTTTATGGTGCTTGAAGTAACTTAAATAGTTCTGATGTTATGATGTTTTGCCTCTCCTCTTAATTCATTATCTTTTGTTTATATTTTTCTATATACGTCTCATATCGATCCAATTCCCAACTTCGAAAACAAAAATGGAAATTATACTTTACTATTTTAAAATAATTCTTTACTGATGTTTGAGAACGACTGAACATTTAAAATTATTATTTATGGTACAATAAATTAAGTAAAAAATTATATTTCCCAAATTTTGAGTTTTGACTTTCTTTGGGAAAACTTGAATAACTTGGTGCAAACTGCACCAATATTCGTGTGTGTTAACTTAAAAGAAAGAAAATTAAAGTTACTATACGTTCCAAGAAATTATAAAAAAATTTGTGTCTTTGTTTGTTCAAAATTTATGGCGTTGAAAATGGAAAAATTTGAAAAAAACGTGAATTGTTCGTATTTTTTTAACTTTTTTCGACTGTAACTTCCAGAATCCTTAACGGATTTTTACAAAATATAGCTCAAAATATTTGTTGGCGTATTTACTATGCACGTGTTTCATTAATATTTTTAATTTGTTGGTTTTGTAAAATATGAGACACAAAAACCGAAACAACATTTTTGATCACCAAAAAAATTGGTTTTTCGTGAATATCTCAAAAACAAGAGTTAACCAAAAAAAATGAATATGATATTCGTGTTCAGGAGGTCCAAATCTATAAGAAACGTTGGGTTTTATTTCGGGAGATTTTTCTTGTAAACTAGTGTTATATGTAGATTTACAAGAATATTTAAAGAAATTAAATCCTTTACGCGGACGATGTCGAATGAAATTCTGTCTGATTATGTGTGTTTCACTTTGCAATACACTAACAGGTTTCAATCAGGTTCCGTTTTTGTATGAAGGCAATTATCAAAACAAATAAGATGTTTCCTAATAAAATTTTAATTTAATTACTCGTAAACTTTAACCAAAAGAAAGTTTCCTACTAATTTCTAAATTTATTTAATTTTACTAACAATTTTGTATTTTTATTTTGTTTTGTTCTTTGCATTTAATTATGGTTGAAATTTGTTTTAAACAACACAAAAAATTTTTTGAGAACAAACAAAAAAAACCGCGGAAAGAAATGAAAAAAAAGACAACTATTGAACTGATTGTGTATCAGTGAAACGACGAACGATAAAAAATATCGCCAACGTTGAGTCGTTAACAAAAATTGTAAATTGTAATTCTAGTGCGAATGCGTGTTCCAAACAAGAGTTAGTTTGCCGGCAAATAACTCGCGTTTGGAAAACGCATTCGCACTAGTAATACATACTATTTTTTGTAACAAGGGCGTAAAATTTATAAATATTTATGTAATTGTTCATTAAATTATTTACTTAACAAAGTTATAAACAAATTTAAGCTTTTTAAATAATTAAAGTGCGCCATATACGTTGTAATAGTTGTAAATTATACTAGCTCGAAAATATAAACATAAGAATCCAACTAAAACCACACATAGGAATCCAATAAGAGCTGTCAAAATTGTAAACTTTGAAAACCTAAATAAATTGTTTTTTCTTGCAATTCAAATGATGCAATGTGTTTAAGTTGTTTTTACTATATGGTAAGTTATTCAAATTATTATTTTGATATTTTAGTGGTATAAAAATATTATATATAAATTCAATTGTGTCGACTGTCGGCACTTGGCGAAACATTTTAATATAAATTAAAAACTAATAACACTTGTTTTGTATTTCACAAATATGTTTTTTATTTTTATTTTCTAGAAATTTTTGCTCAATGCATTTCGGCTTACGCCATTATTAAGAGCGATTCAAAAAAATTATGAAGAAAAGTTTTGATTTGAATCAAAAATAAAATGAAAAATGAATAACTAGATTAAATAATTTATATAAACAAAACATTTAATTAAAAAGGAGGTAATTTTTCTTATTTAATTGGTTGATAATGGAAATACCATAAATTTGTTGATTTAATAGTTTCTAAAATGATGACCGAAAAAAAGATCTGGATTTGTCAAAGGAGAACAAATAACGTCGGTTTGAGAATTTAGTAAATTTTTGTTAAAGTGCATTGCTTTACGTATTTCAAAAGCTTCCAAAAGATCAAGTTTAAGACCTTTCGTTTCATATTGTAAAATTTGAATATTGTTGTTATTTATAAAATTACTAGTATGATATTCCTCAATTAAATGATTAGAAAAGGTGGAAGATGTTTGTCCTAATCTTAATCTACGAACATTTGCTGAACATTTGCACATCAAACATGAAACGGACGACCTGTCTGTCCAATATAGATTGCATCACAGTCAGAACAAGATAGTTGATAGACTCCAGATTTTGAAAACTTACTTAATTTTTGTTTAACAAATTTAAGGTATTTCCATTATCAACCAATTAAATAAGAAAATTTACCTACTTTTTAATTAAATGTTTTGTTTATATAAATTATTTAATCTAGTTATTCATTTTTCATTTTATTAGGGTTCCGTTTTTTATACGGAACACTATTGGTGAGAGTACAACGTGTTTTTCACATTATTTCGATTATCTCGTGAACTATTAATCCGATGAACTTAAAATTTGAGGTGCTTATAAAACTAACCTATCCACACAAGATGGCGGGTTAAAAAATAAATAAAGTTGTGTTCGTTTGTTTTAAGGAGGTACGATGTGAAGCCTTTGAAAACATACATTTTTTTAGCGAGACGAGTAGGGTATCATATGAAAGGGCTTCATTTCAGCATTATTTAAAAATATATTTTGGAATTTTTCACCTCACCATTTTTTGTATAATTTTGAAAAATGACGTTTTCGGGATGTTTTATTGCCCCGATTTACTCCGACCCTACTTCATCGAAAATCTTGAAATATATTTGGAATGATAGAAAATTGAGTAGGGAAAATTGAGTTTTAATGAAAAATATAGAAAAGTGGAAGACACTAATAACTATATTTATTAAAGGGGTGGGAATGTTAAGGGGTAAAAACATCATTTAAAACCAGGTCATGTGGGGTGTCATTTAAAAGAGCACTTGATTTTAGAAATATTGCCATTCTTTTTAGAATTTTGCAATGCATAGTTTTTGAATTATTATCAATAAAGTGACACAAAAAGTTGGTCCCCCCCCTTGCATTTCGAGCCTAATTAACAGAAAAATTTAAAAAAAATTCACAGAGACAGGAAGTTTGATAAACTCTGAACGAAAAATATAGCGAACTCTCAAATAATTATATTTTTGTGTTTTTAAAGGATTGGGGTGGGGAAGGGTGAAAAAAAACTTTTTTGACCCAAGCGAGTGGGGTGTCATTTGAAAGAGCTCTAAATTTCAGAAACTTGGCAATTTTTTTTAGAATTTTGCGGTACACAGTTTTTGAGTTATTCTAAAAAATGTGCACATTCCAGACCGTTCCCCCCCCCCCCTAAGTTTCGACACTGATTGACAGAAAAAATTGAAAAAATTCATAGAGATAGGAAGTTTGCTATATTTTGAACGAAAATTATAGCGAACTCTCAAATAATTATATTTCTGTGTGTTTAGGAGATGGGTGTAAGGGGGGTAAAAAAAACATTTTTTGACCCAAGCGAGTGGGGTATCATTTGAAAGAGGACCAAATTTCTAAAACATTGCAGTTTTTTTTAGAATTTTGTGGTACACAGTTTCGGAGTTATTCTAAAAAATGTGCACATTCCAGACCGTTCCCCCCCCTACGTTTCGACACTGATTGACAGAAAAAATTGAAAAAATTCATAGAGATAGGAAGTTTGCTATATTTTGAACGAAAATTATAGCGAACTCTCAAATAATTATATTTCTGTGTGTTTAGGGGATGGGTGTGGGGAGAGCAAAAAAAAAACTTTTTTGGAACCAAACGAGTGGGGTGTCATTTGAAAGAACACTTAATTTAAGAAACATTGCAATATTTTTTAGAATTCTGCGATGCATAGTTTTTTAGTTATTGATGAAAAAAAGTGCTATTTTAAGTGTATGTATACCACCCTATATTTCGACGCTGATTTATAGAACAAATATTCCCAATTTAGACTATTAAAATACTTTAGCTAACATAAACAGCTATGGATAAGATTTAACCTCAAGTAACATTTTTGATCAATGTAGATGTGATTGACATTTACTATTGACGTTTACGATTAAACATTTATTCTGTTATGCGTCCATAGTCTGGCGATATAAAGACTTTACAACATAACTTTATGTCATTTATTTTTGATAATGTGTTCTTTTACATTCACGGAACCCTTGGCGAGCGAATTTTATTCGCACTTGTCCGACTTTTTTTGATTCAAATCAAAATTTTTCTTCATAATTTTTTTTGAATCGCTCTTGATAATGGCGTAAGCCGAAATGCATTGAGCAAAAATTTCTAGAAAATAAAAATATAGATAGATATATGGATAGATTTAACTACAAATCTCACATGCAGGCGGCATTACGGTCCAGGCTTACAAAATATTTTGTGGTCATATGTGCGGAAAAGTAGTTTTTTATTTTATTCTATTCTAGTACAAAATTGAATATTTTTTACGCATGTGTTACAAAAAAATATTTAAATGTTGATGAATTTATTTTCCAAAAACAACACCTTTATAACACCTTTCATTTCTTCATTATTCCTGCATGTATAACAACGAAAAATGTTTTATTACGCTATTTTTCCTCCACTCACTAGCTTTCACTTTTTACCTTTATTTCGTCATCTCATTTCATGAAACCAACAAACAGTTTAGAAAGTCGCATTGGAAACTGCCTCCTGCATCTACTTTCAGAACCATTATTGGTGAGCTGTTAATAAACAGGTTTCAGTTTATTCCGAGATTACAATGTAAAATAAAAAAATTAATACATGGCCTCTGACCCATGAAAATCGTTCAGTCTTTTTTATCACCAGAAACCATAGTAAAGCCATAATCACAATACTAACTCAACATAACTAATAAAACAAGCATTGTTTTCATATCAACAAATTTTTAATAAAGCAAACAAAATTTTAATTCGTATTTATAAACGATATTATCAATTTATAAAAATAATTAGTAACAAGATCAAAAAAATTATATCAGTTCGAAAAAACTTGGCAATCGAAAAACAGCACAGCATGATAGCTTAATTTCAATTCTATTCTATTCCAAAATTTACGCTCGAAACCTGAAAAATATCTTTTTTTGTTTTTAATTTCTTTTGAATGTTCAAACTTAACCAACTTCATATATAAAAATCTTTTCACAGAATGAATTTATTAAAAAAAAAAGAATTTCTATTTATCTCTGTCGTTTTGGTCTTCACATTTTCTCAAATACAAAATTTAACCAATACATTGAAACTCATCGAATAATAACAATAAGTTCCTTCAAAATTCAATCACAACATCACCCAAAGTCGCAGTACAAAGTTGATAAGTGTACACAAACAGTCAAACAATAGTTACAAACGGAGATTGAAATATTAAATAAGTTATATTGTAATTCAGCAATTGTATGTGTCTCTGTCCAGCAATTGTATGTGGAGCTAATGGCAGAATTGAGTTATTAACTACTTTTACGCACATTAGTTTCCCCATAGAAAATAAAACCACTACCTAACACTCTTATTGGATAGTGACCTCAAGTGCCAAAGTTCAAATTCAGGTATTATATTTATTTACAGCATCACTTAGGTGATTTTGTTGTACCTAGACTCGTTGTTGTGGTTGAAACGTACGAAGTCGCGTTCGTAAGTTGTAGTGTTGCTATGATTTATTAAATTCTATGTTCATGTATTGTTTAATGCGTCCCCTGACCATCGCTAATTGATCTACATGATCAAGCTCTACGCCAATAGGGTCACCGAGACTATGAAGAGTTTGTAGTGTTGTATAGGTTTTGCTATCTGAAACTAAGGGTTGACCAAATAACACGTAGTATGGAGAATGATGAACTGTGCTATGTACCGCCGAACGTACTGCCGAACGTACTGCATAAGCTATCTCTCCCAGATGTGAGTCCCAGGTGTTGTGTTAACTCTTTATGTAGGGTCGAATAGCTGACAGTATCGACCTATTCACCCGTTCCGATGCGTTGCTCTGAGGACTGTAGACTCCAGTTTTCAAATGTTGTATATTAAATTCTGATATTAAATGTTGAAAAGATTTGCTAAGCTATTGTTTACCACTGTCACTATGAAGACACTCTGGCACACCATATGCTAGAAAGACTTCATTCCTCAATAATGCATTTACTGTAGGTGAAGTTGCATTTCTAATAGGTTTAAGTAATACAAATTTTAATCGATGATCAAGGAAAATCAAGGAACCGGATTCCCAAAGTTTGATCTGACAAAAAATCGATATAAATATGCTTCCATGGTCGATCTGTTAAAAACCAACATTGCATTGGCAAAGGCGATGTCTTGTTGTTCATTTGATTGTTTGTATCCTTCTTTGTAAGTGAATTGATACGCCGGGAATAATAATCTAATTGATTCTTTCAAAAGATTTCTAAAGCGGAACCACTGGCGAGCAACAAGAAATGTAGATCACGTCGATCACTCCCAATTGTAGCATTCGGTCAAGTTTGGCATAGATCTTTTGTTGAACTGCCAGCGATATGGATTAATGCCTCTGTTTTACAGGTATGCACTATCCCTAACATCCATGACATGTTCAAACAATGAAGTCTTACCAAGACCTAATGCTTCAAAGGGAGGAAAATATTCCTTGACATTCATTAGCTCATGTAGCTGGTCAGGGTTGAGATCGTGTGTTAATGCGTCATCAGACTCAATAGGAGTTCACTAAGAAATGAAGAAATAATATCACATTCCCTCCAGGTAAAACTCCTCATTCACGCCAGGAACAACATGGAAACGAATGGATTTTGTGAAACCATAAAAAAGATAGGGACGTCAACATATTCCAAAATTTGATTACGTATGCCAACTGTTGTGCGGATGGTACAAGACAATTTACGGTAGGAAATATCGGCGTTCTTTAACAACTTTAGAGGCTCCGCTATCAAGCAGTCCATAAACCTTTTTGTGAAAAATTTTGATGTAAATATGTAGCCTAGGGTCATATATTGCATAAATGATAGAAGAGACATAAACCTTATTGAGAAATTTCATCCTCAGATAACAGCGAAAACCTTCGAGACGTTTTAAAGAAATTTTTTTTCGTCGAATCGGAATTCGTGTGAATCTGTTGAAATGCACAGAAGTCAATTGCCAATCGTTCGCTTGAAATTGACAAAACTGTGTCTATTGGAAGATTACGTTCATGGTGATCGATCACGTTCGGTGACAGTTGACGCCTCTCTCATATGGACTGGTGGCGATATGACTGTCTGATTTGGAGGGTACAGCTCCCGATTGCCGTACTCCTGCTCTAAAGTTTAAATGCAACGAAAAATAACAGTTCGTGCACTTAGGAAAAGTGACATTAGGCTTACCACATTAAAACAATAAAGTTTATTTGTTTACTAGGATAATCTCGAACAAGGTGTGCTATGTCCTTGCATCTGTAACATATCGAATGTTCGTTCATTGGTGAAGGTGTTGACATGATTGTTTTTGAAGCCATCACAGCTCTGTTAAGCATTTGTGGCGGGGCTTCGTATGCTATATCATGAAATTTTATATTAGATGGGCCTGGGCCATCTGAAGATGATAAAATTTCACTGATCAAAATGCCTAAAAAATGCCGAAAGAAGTGCTATCATCGCATAATTTTTTTAAACGGCCTTCATGCTCCATGTAGGAGCGTTGCCAGGCTAATCAGCTTCGAATATTCACCACGGTCATTCGCAACAGCGACATAATTACCATGGCAGCCGATTTTTTTTTAAGGTCGTTTATTACGTCAGTCTCCCATTGTAGTCGTGGTCTACCTCGCGGTCTACCACTCCCTGGGGTACTAACGTACATTTTTCTAATCATTCCAAACTGTGAATCGGCTCGTAGAACATGCCCAAACCAAGCAATCCTATTAGAACGGATACAACCTATTATATCAGGACCTTCAAGAAGGTCTCTGATCTCAAAGTTATACCGGGTTCTATACTCTCCATCGTCTGTCTTAAGTGGACCAAAAATGTAGCGTAGGATCTTACGCTCAAATACAGATAAATGCGATTTGTCATTTTGTGTAAGGGTCCACGTTTGTGACCCATACATCACAACCGGTCTAATCAATGTCTTATATAACTTGAGCTTGGTGTTAGTTGATATATACGGAGATCCAAGGAGAGGTTTGATTGAGTAGAAAGTTCGATTACCTGCAGCGATTCGAGCTTTTATATCTGTTAGTATGCTGTTGTTTGAGTCAAGCATTGATCCCAAATATTTAAAAGATTCAACTCCCTCAATTCGTTCATCGCCGCACATCAAATCTTTCTTCTCAGCCTCTCTTGAAACATTCATATGTTTGGTTTTATTGTAGTTAATTCGAAGACCAATTTTTCTAGCTCCACTCTCAAGCGACTTGAAAGTCTCACTCATAACAGCTTCACTTCGGCCGAGGATGACAACATCATCAGCGTATGCAATCATCTGTACTGAGTTTATTGACAAGATATTGTTGTTAGTCGGTAGTTTCTTTTGACGGCACACATATTCCAAGGCTAAATTAAAAAGTATAGGAGAGATAGCATCACCTTATCTTAACCCGGAGTCGACTTTAAAAAACTTTGATATTTCGTTCTCTACTCGTACACAGCATTGAGAGTTCTGTACTGTCATTTTGCATAGTGATACCAGTTTACCAGGAATTCCCATTGACACCAGAGCAGACCATAGAGTCTCTCGTTCGAGAGAGTCGTAGGCCTGCCTGAAATCAATGAAGAGTTGGTGCACTGGTATGTTGAACTCTCGGCACTTTTCCAAAATCATCCTTATCGAGAAAAGTGCATCGGTGGTACCTCGGCCCCGCCGGAAGCCACACTGATATTCTCCAAACAGTTGTTCAGCAAAAGGATTGATTTTGGATAGCAAAATGTAAGAAAAGATCTTATATGCTGTGCAGAGTAGAGCGATTCCTCTGTAGTTTGCACATTGTAGGCGATTACCTTTTTTATGGATTGGTATCAGCATAGCTGTGTTCCATTCCTGTGGCATGGTTTCAGTCCTCCATATCATTTGAACAAGTTCAAACAATCTTAAGGATAGAGTTTCACCACCATGTACAATCATTTCGGATGTTATATCGTCGATACCAGGTGCTTTATTGCATTTTAATTTTGACAGCGCCGCATCGAATTCCTCTTTGGTAGGTTCGTCTACATGTACCTTTGACGCACGAATAAGCTTTGCCCGTCGCCCGACTTGTTGCTGGTCACTTAAGTTGAGAAGATTCTCAAAATAAGTATCTAAAATATTTTTAAGGTCTACTTGTAGCTCCCCATCTTCGTTTTGAATAGCAGTCGATCTAGTTTGAGGGCCCTTCTTTAAGGTTTTAACCTGTTGAAAGAAGTTACGCGATTGATGTTCCTTATTAAACCTTTCAATCTCCTCACACTTTCTCTTCCACCATTCTCTCTTCGTTCGTCTACATAACTTTGTAACGGCTTGTCTTGCCAGTTTATAGTTCTCCTTCGTGGACCTGGTGTTGCGTCCTTGCAGACATTTCAGATAGCAATCTCTTTTGTATTGAATAGCGTCAAGACATGCTTGATCCATCCATGGCTTCTGGGAGTTGTTTTGTGGTCGTCCAAGTATTCCCTCAGCAGCGCTTAAAACAGCATCTTTGAGCAAATACCATGACTTATCGACGTCTCCATTAATGGTTTCTGATTTCTCCAATGTTTCAGCAATATGGTTTTGATATTTTTCTTCTGTTTCTGCATTCTTTAGTGATGAGATGTTAAATCGTTTCCATTGATTGAATTTCGGAATGCTTGGGTTTGGGAAGTGGAACCTTATTGTAGCACATACAAGAAAGTGGTCACTTCCAATGTATGCACCTCTAAAGGATCGCACATCCAGAACACTCGAAAAGAAACGTGCTGTAACTAGCACGTGATCAATTTGATTTCGAGTGTTTCCATTCGGTGAGACCCAAGTCTGCTTATGAATCGATCGGTGCGGAAAAAAGTACTGGCAATTCTCAAATTATTTGATAATGCAAACTCAGTCATTCTCTCACCATTATCATTCGAATTCAAATGCAGACTGTTGGGGCCCACCACATTTCCATAAGAGATATCTCTTCCAACCTGTCCATTAAAGTCACCAAGAACCATAGTGAAGTCGCGTGTTGGTGTTTGTTTCATAACCTCTTCCAGTGCTATGTAGAAATTATCCTTCTCGTCGACGGTCTTAGCTTCAGTAGGTGCATGCACGGCAATAAGAGAAATATTGTTATATGTACCGCGTACACGTAGGTAGCAGATTCTCTCACTGACCCGGATGAATTTCATCACGGCTTCTTGTATGCGTGCACCAACAAGAAAGCCAGTTCCAAATTCTCTTCGAGAAGGATGACCACTACAGTATAGAGAGTGACTATCCAAATCTTGTTTTCCGATTATTGGCTGTCTAATTTCTTGCAGAGCTATGATATCCATCCCATACCTCTCAGCCTCTGTTTCCAGACTTATAAGAGCATCAGGAGCGCTCAGGCTGTGCACGTTCCACGTTCCGATTCGGTAGTCTGGTCCTTTTTCACGTCCAGGTAAAATTCTGTTTTTGTCCGGGTCTGTTTTTCTTTTCTGATTTCCAAATTTAACAAATAATTTTTTTTCCGGGGTTAGGGTGTTAACCTTAGGCCCAACCCAAATTGTCGTGAATGGGTCCGTTCTGCATCTTAAGGTTACCAGAAACAACCTTTTGACACGTTTATATAGCGAGCCGTTTGATCCAAGACAGACACCCGCTTCAAGCCACCTCTAACATGGAGAACAGACGCTTGAGTCGCATTGGTTTTAAGGCGCCAATTCGCCATGATGTACCATGATTGACTAAGTAGTTTTTACCCTGCTTGTCTCCGGTACACCAACCTAATTCTGTCAGCATTAACCAGGCAGCACGGCGTGGACGTCGAATTTCGGATTTCGCTACCCTATCATCGCATAATGGTAATTTTAATTTCTGATTCTGTATCCTGTATTGTATTCTTCTCTTGAAATCTTCGAATTTTGGTCTAGTCAATGAACTAGCATGATGCAGTAATATTACTCGTCGTATAATCAAGAAAAATGTTCAATTGTCCATATTTATCCGACTTATTTGATAAACTTCTTTTATCCACGACTACTAAAGAATATATGCTTTCCATGCGTATGTCTTCCATTGTAATTGCATTCATTCCACAACTAGTGAACTTGATTAAAATTCTTTAACAGTTCTATAGTTTATTGAACATTCCCCTAACAAATTAAACAACAAACTTGTTTTATTTTTCGCTATCTTTGATGTATATATTTCAATATGGCGATACAAATTTTTGCATGAAAACTGGAAATTAAACGAAATGTTTTACATTCGTGGATAAAATAGCATCTTGTATTCGCTTAGGATGATGGCAATTCTTCACTCGGATGATTCGCTCCACTCGCTACGCTCGTTTCGGGAAACTTCATCCTCGTGAAGAATTGCCTTCATTCTAAGCTCATACAAGAATCTACAATTCCGATCCTATAAATTCCCTTTTGCAATACCCATAAGCCAACCAAATTCAATAACTTTTCATTATGATTATCTTGATATTATATTTCTTCTTTAAATATATTTTCTTTTCGGTTTTCTTAATGCTGATAACAACAAACGATATCATTTTAATCCAGAAATATGATCATTAATTAACGTAATAAAAGACAACAAAACAAAAACAACAAAAACCTATTTTCCCAATAATAACATAAACTTGAAAATTTTCTATTTAAAACAAAAATGATGAGACCATATGGAAAATGATGTAATATTGTGAAATGAATGGAAACCTTTTTCTTTCATATCTCAAATGTCCAAACCAAAAGCCTAAAATAAAAGATAGAAGAAATAAGAATTAATTTCGAATAAAATTAGAAAAGATTTTTCTTCCTTTTTTATCCTTACCTCCTTAAGCATTAATTTTATTATCATTATAAACGATAATGATTATTACTTTTGTTATTATATTGATTTGATTTTCATATATGGGGAAAAGATTCTTAACGATGGTTTGCTTTGACTCGAAAAGAGAATGAAAGTTTTTCTTTATTTTGTTTGTTTGTTTTCGTTTGTTTCTTACATAAACTATTTTTTTCGACAACAACATTTATCTTTTATATGCAAGAAATGTTTAGGAAAATTCGTCACATATAAATAAGAAGAAAACTATTTGATAAAACATGAAAAAGATGTTAGAATCATATTGGTCCAGCACGTATAAGCAAATAAAAGATACTTTTGCTACTTTTGTACTTTTGTTTGAGAAGTGAAAAAAGGAAATATAATAAAATTTCAAAAGTTATTCTTTGGAAAAGGTGTTTATGGCTTTTTTGTTCTTGTGAATTGTTACAAATTTTTTAGTTTCTTTATATTCAACACGAGTGAAACGTTAAGTTAATTTTAGGCTAAAGTGTGATTGTTATTGGTAAAAAAATGGAGACAAGGTAACTATGGTAAAACGCACACTAGAAAGTTATAAGGAAACTGTGTGAGTGTTTTCAGAAACAGAATAAAAATTATAGTGAAATAAATTTTTTAATGCTTCATCCGTGTTAGTAATGAAACGTTAAAAGTTAAATTTGACACATTCATGCAATGTATATTGTAAATTTTTATTTTTAAATATAAAATTTGAAAATGTTTAATATCGTAATTCACCTACAACAAACAAACCAACAATGTGAATTATTTATGAATTTAAGTTTTTTTTATTATTGTTCACGATTTATGAGAAAATTTAATTAAAAATAATTTGTTTCTCCTTTTTTTGTTTAATTCAATTAAAAATTTTTATTATATATATTTTTGCTGTGATATATGGGATAGCAAAAAAAGAAACAGAAGATATATAAAATTGAATTAAAAATAAAAGTTTTTATCTAAAAATGATACAGACAGATGAAATGATGTGTAAAATAGTGATATTCACTATGAAATATAGTTATAACTGCTGTTATATACACAGAACAGAATTTAATTAATATGAACATCTAATTGTTTTATTTATTTGATTTCATTTTAATATAATGATAATTATTTACTGATAAAATTATTTTGTGGTTTAAAATAAAAATAATTATATAGAGTACTTTTGTGTCATTAATTGTTTTTTAGCTTCCCATAAAGGGAATTTATTGTTTTTGAGTCGGGTTTCGAGATCGGAATTTTATTAATATCTGCACATTCTGAATCTAGGCTATGTTTAGCTGGTAGTCTGTATGTTGTAAGAGGACCCAAAATTTGTCAAGGCAAAAGGACCACAATCGCTATATATTGACGTAACATCGATTTATTTTGTTGTTTAGTAGTTTCCAAAAAACTAGGAATCGTCTTTTTCAAATATTATGAGAATGAAAAATGCTATAAAGCTCATTGACCTTTCGTTTTTTATCATAATATCAGCTATCTGTAATGCAGTTTACATCACCACTTGCTTTTTTATTTTGTGAGTTTTTTTATAAAATTTTGAAGCATTTATTACGCTAAGTTTATGTTGCAAGAACATGAGATCTTGATGAAACTATGGCACGAGTATGATGATCCGTAGACGTATCCGGGTTCACATATATATGAAAATCTAAATACGAAATTTTTAATTAATTAATTTTAATTTACCACTGCTGATTTTTGTCACTTTTTTAAGGTTTTTTGGGACACTACAGCGAAATATTTTAACTTCTACGCAAGCGATTTGATGGATTCGTATCAATGTTCTTTAAAATAATGAAAACATTTCTGCTAATCAAACCACTAATCAAACCCCATTTTTCACTTCCAATTTAAATCTATTCTTAATTCTACAATAAAATTTTGTTTGTTCACTCCCTACAGTTGCTGGTCATATCAGAATTTTGAGAAAATTTTTATGCATGTTCTAAATCTGTACGATAAAAAACTAGTGTTCTTGTATTTTGAACAAAATAATAAGGGTCCATCAAAGAGTTGTTTGATTTAAGTTTCGATAAAAATTTTAAAGTCTTTTGTGAAACTCACAATTATTTTGCTTTTAATCTCTTGTAACGAAGTGGTCTGGTGATCAACGAAGCAGTCGAGTAATTCTCTTGATTTAGAGGCGCACTACTTTCTCACACGCATTAAATTTGCATTAACGGAGACTTTCATGGTTATTTTCGTTTCTTTCTTTAACCATAGTTTCTTGTACTCAAACCGTGGTCGTCATCTACAATGGTTTCCGTTTAAAAAAATTACCATAAAATAGTTGTGTGCAGTTTCCCAATGTAAGTTCCTATATTCAATTTGTAATCGTTAATCGCTATATAATTGTTATAAAACAGTTGTACAATACCATTGATTCGTAGTCGCGCTGTTTTCATGTATAATTCTTACAATCGTATCATAATCAATGTTTGTCATTTAATTCTTTTCAATTTTATTTTATACCAATTGGCTATGTAAATTCCTTAGTGGGTTTTTCAGTCATTAAAATATGCTACCAGTTAATGCTACCATTTGTTGATACTATAAATAGAACGCGATAGATAGCTTCTCTCTCTTATTCTAATCTCTTTTGCCTGATTGGATTCTCTGATAATTGTTGACAGTGCAGTAAATGTGATGTGTTTGTGATTTTGTTTTTCAAAAATGTCGGATGTTTAATATCTTAGTGAAAATTAAATTTATATTAGTCGATTAAATAATAGATACCAAAATCGAAATTAAAAGAAAAAAAAAGTATTTGTTTGTGATGTCTATCGTGTTGTTATTAGATAAATATATTAAAAACCATCGAACATATTATAATATTTGTAAGTACTGAAAAATAATCAAACAAAAGAAAAATCTATTGAGGCGACAAATATGTCGGTCGATATTTATATATGTAAAAATTCGCAAAATGTAACATCAATTTTGTTTAGAAAAAGATTTCTTTTGTTTTATAATTTAATTAATTATCAAAAAAAACTAAAATTAAATGTAAAGAAACTGATTATTTGATTATCGAGGGTGTGGTGTTATACTAGAAAATAAATAATTTAATCAAATTTTGTTAATACACCCAAAGACTAATTAAATTATGAGCAATTTCACGCAAGTTCAGCAAATTTTTGGGAAATTTTGACTTGACCCCTTTTAATTTTGATTATTTTTGTTTATAGATTCAAGTTAAATTTCAACAATGGAATACCACCGATCGATGCAATTTGGATACTTTAATAGAAACTGTAGAAGAATTTATGAAAAAATTTGTTTACCGTTTACAAATTTTGATACCACACAACTTTATAGCAAAACAGCAAACTACATTCATTGAGGAAAAAAAATTAGAAGCAGGATAGTGCTTCGTTCAAGGGGATTTTTCTGAAAACTACGGCTTCATAATTCAGGATGCCGTTCAAGGCTATTATTATAATAATTGAAAAGCACCATTCGTTATTTATTTTAAAAGTGCCACAAGTGAATATATACAGCACCGATGTTTTATACTCATTTCGGATATAAACGATCACAACAGTACTACAGCCCATCTTTTCATTACAAAACTTATTGAATTCATCAAAACGCATATAAATTCTAATATTACGAAAATAATTTAAAACACTGACGGTGCACCTTCTCAATACAAAAATAAACATAACCTAATTAACTTATGCCACCATAAAAAAGACTTTAAAGTTGATGCAGAATGGCATTTTCATGCTACCAGCCATGGAAAGGGATCTTGTGATGGAATTGGTGGTACACTGAAGCGTGCTGCACACCGTTATAGTATGAGGAGCAGAGATATTATTGACACAACAAAAAAACTTTTCGAATGGGATTTAAAATGGGAATCTACCATGAACTTTGGATATGCCGATAAAAATGAATATCAATTAACAAAAGGAAAATTACAAAATCGATATAAAAATGCGACTACGATAAGTGGAACTCAAAAATTTTATTCTTTCATACCATTAAATACTAAGACAATAAATGCAAAAATGTTTTCCAACTCAAAAGAAACTTTTAAATGCAAAATAAGTAAATCATTTTTAATAACTATATTTATTTTCTTTACCCTACATATATAATTTGTATGATATTTTAAAAAGTTTATTCAATAATAAAATATTTGTAATTTAATGTTAAAATACAATCTTTTACTTTATGATTCCATAATAACACAATACGAACATAATACTTCTCCAGTCAAAAGTTACTAAATAGATTTAGTTATTTATACGGCTTTTTTGTTTGCAGTCGAGACTGTCAAATTATTTTTTATAAGAGTGACAAGTGATTACTAAAAGTGACAAATAAACATTTCATTTTTTTATGCCATCGAATACAAAGAAAATAATTGCAGAACTGTTTTCCTATTCAAAAGAAACTTCTGTTTGTAAAACAAGTAAATCATTTTTAACAATTGTATTTATTTTATTTATTGTACTACATATATAATTTTTATAATATTTTAAAAAGTTTATCTAATAATAAAATATTTGATATTTAACATAAATAAAAATCTTTTAGCTTATAACGCCATTTTTATAACTTTCCTTCAGAACAAAAAAAAACTTATTCCCGACAGTCATATGCACAACGAATTTTATCTATGAAACAAAAAATAACGCGTGTCCTCAACTTTCACAAGTGGTTAGATATAAAATTAGCTTCAATTTAGTTAAAAAAAATGTTACTTATGTTACACCGTTAAAAATTATTTCAAAAAATTAACAGTATATTTTTAAAAACTTTGTTTTAATACATCTTCAACGACATATCATTTATGAAAATCGATTTTGTAGTTTTTCTACAATCGCTCGTCAAAATGCACTCACATCACAAAATAACAAAAAATTGAGGGGCACCCTGTGAAGACCTCTGGTCGAAAAAAAAATTCTAAGAGAACTTGTATTTTTTATTTATGAAAGGCTATCCATAAACAAAAAATAATCAAAATTAAAAGGGGTCAAGTCAAAACGTTGTTGAACCTTCGTGAAATTGCTCTTATATATAAATTTAAATTTGTATTCCAAAATCATTTTTTTGTTATTGTGAAATTTTCTGGCATGAGCATGAACAACCGAAATAAAAATTAAGAAAGTGAAAAACAAACAAGAAGGAAATATAACCAACATCGACACGAGGAAGGTTAATCGAAATTATTCTCGAACCATCTTGCTGAAAAAGAAACGGGGTTTTGATTTTTCTTGTTTTTTTATGGTGGTTCTTGCATATCGGGTAGCAGCCGTACAGCTTATTTTTTAAAAAAAAGAAGATTATTATCAATTCTACATATCACCGATCATTCTTTTACTAATGGATGAAACCATAGTTTGTTTTGAGGTGTTACAACGCTCGTACTCCGATCATCAACATCATAGTGTACAACAATAAAAACGATAGACGTCCATCGTCCACCTACAACCATATTACGAGTTTTGCATATCAGCTGAGACATTAAGTTACCGTTGTAGAGAACAAACGTGATTTGTTTTTTTTTCGATACCTTGCTACGTAACGTTGTCTGAACCAATAGTCGCTCAACATACATCAATATCTAAAGCGTTTCGCCTAGCATCCATAGCAGCCGTGCCACCTGAAAGACCAGCTGATATTTTATTATCTACCATTGCTTGACTCGACTGGTGTGTGGCAAGTATCGTCTAAGTTGGGGCGGAGGGAGGGATGACCGGCTGATCAAATCTGTGAACAGGAGCGGGGTCTGGACTATCCATGGGGTGAGTTTTGTTTTTTTCATTTTTTTTTAAATTTATGTATGTGAGGGTGTGTATGTATGTATGAAAGGGTGCGTGAGTACGTGTACGTGTGCAGGAATGCATGAGCCTATAATCTTTACAGGGTCTTTTTTATGTATTTAAATTTTACTTAGGGCATTATTTTATGTGATTTAGTCATCTTTTTTTGCAATAATTTATTGTTGGAAAATAAGAAAGAAGAGAAGACAAAAATAATAACCAATGGTTGCAAGGTCCATGATATCACCACTAATGATAATATTCCCTGCATTTAACCCAAAATCATTTGATTACCACTAATGATACTTTTTATTGTTGATGTGGGTGCTGAGTTTTGAAACCATATTTTGTGAAGGTAAAGTTTTTTTCAAGAAGATAATAATAACTTTCACCGGTTCGGAACTGTTCATACCAATCTCCTCATATAGTGGTACAAATAAACAAACTACAGTTACTGCCACTACTTTTCAAGATAAATATGAAAATTTTCGTGATAAGAGCTGTCGTTATTCACCGCCAAATATCATCATTTCGGTAATTGTTCGATTCCGTGAAGTTGTGCCTTTAACTGATCGTGATGCTTTCTGAGTGGACTTTAAAAATTGAAGTAGCATCAAAATTCCCGTCGATGGCAAATTCAGATTAGCTCTTGTGCATTTCTTTAAAATTTTTACGATGATTCAACAAAACCGGAACAGGCAATTCTTGTTGTAGACGATAGGCTTTATTTTGGTTAAGCGAAATTAATTTATTCGACGAAGATTATGATGAAGCGATATAATTTATTTTTGACTTAGAGTGGTACAAGTAATTGTTATCAAACGATGAGTTTTGTTTATGACTTCGATGAAGCAAAATAATTTATTTTTAAACGAAGACTGGTACAAATAATTGTTGTAGAACGACGAGTTGTTGTTTATAACTTTGATGAAGCAAGGTAATTTATTTTTAACGAAGACTGAAACAAATAATTGTTGTAAAACGACGAAATATTTATTATAACTTTGATGAAACAAAATAATTTGATTTTGACGACGACTGGAACATGTAATTGTTGTAAAACGACGAAATATTTATTATAACTTTGATGAAAACAAGATAATTTGATTTTTAACGACGACTGGAACATGTAATTGTTGTAAAACGACGAAATATTTAGTATAACTTTGATGAAACAAAATAATTTGATTTTAACGACGACTAGAACATGTAATTGTTGTAAAACGACGAATATTTATGCATATAATGAAGTACAATAATTAGCCTTAACGAAGAACTGGAACAATTAATTATTGTTAACGAAGAAATTTTCTTTATACGTATAATGAAGCACAACAACTATCTTTAACGAAGAACTAGAACAATTAATTGTTGTAAAACGACGAATATTTATGCATATAATGAAGTACAATAATTATCCTTAACGAAGAACTGGAACAATTAGTTATTGTTAACGAAGAGATTTCTTTATACTTGTAATAAAGTTCAAGCAGATTTAAAAATGAAAGACGAATAAAAAAAAAAAAAATAAAATATTTGTGGTTACAGATGAACTTAATTATCGGATATATTAATTTTGAAGACGCCTTTCATATCGATGATGAGGAAAACTAGACGATATTGATATTATAGTTTTGAAGAAGATCAACTCAATTTATTTTTGTCCATTTTTATCCACATTTATTTTCTAAAACCAAAAAATTTATCACGCATTATTATTCTATTTCGTTTATTTTTCACACATGAAAAGAATTAAAAGGAATACTTAGCTTTTGGTTTGACTCTCAACAATGGCGGAACGACAAATTAGTTTTATCACGCACTATGTCAATTATGCAGCTTTCAACGAAGATATTTAATTCAACCACCATTTGTTTACCTTGCACAATCTACAATTCTCTTTTACAGTAATAAATTTCTGTTTTTACTTCAATTTACAGTTCTATTTTCATAACAATTTACAATTTTATTTTCACAACAATTTACAATTTTATTTTCACAACAATTTACAATTTTATTTTCACGACAATTTACAATTTTATTTTCACGACAATTTACAATTTTGTTTTTCACAACAATTTACAAGTTTTAACAGGTAAAACATTCTAAACTAAGTCAACTCTATTATATACAATATCCAAAATCGAAGTGAACAATATTTTTTTAATCTCATAAATTTATATTCTTTTTGAATCAAAATCTTCTCAATTTCACAACGAAGAGAGAAAACAAGAAAAACTCGTTTATTTTTCGCTTCAAAAAAAAACTTGTGTGTACTCAACTGACACGGGCTGCGTTTATGTCAGAAGTTGCTGCCTGGTTTACATTTCTCGCTTCTTCCTTGTGAAACTGAGTACTGAATACATTGCACTATGATGTTTCCGAACAGATCGCAACCCATCGTATCTTAGTCTGAAACAAATCAGTAAATATAATAATGTTCGGATGGTCCCTTCCGTATATGGCAAATGAATGAAAATTGAATTTGGAAATACTAGAGAGAGCTGGTTAAACAAATAATCGTAATTTTTTTATTTTATCAGAAACTAAATGGCAGTGTAACTATGGTAATCCAACGTTGAAAAGTATCATTTTGAAGTCTGTATGTGTGTGTGTGTGTGAGCGGTTATATGTGTGTGGGTGGGTGTGTATGGGAGAGTGTATGAAGTACAAGCGCGTGTGGATGTATTGAACTGTGGGGTTGGATGTGGTGATCGTGGTTCTTTCACATAAGGGGGTCGCCAGAGTCTGCTCATTCCACGTGTTTTATTTTTTTTCTACCCGTTCATTTGGTCTCGAAATACGCGTACAACACTGTTATTTGTAATGGAGCAGCAGGAATCATTTCTCGATCCCATAGGCTGAAACTAGATTGGGGCTAAATAAAACTCATCCAGGTGCGCGACCTGCTATGTCACTTCGCTGCTATGCCACGAAGAAGCTCTTCACTACACTCTCTTGTTCTTAAATTATAGTTAAGAAAGATCTATGATAATAATAGTTAGGCTTAGAGTTCACTTAATTGCCAGATCACCAGAACAAGAAGTTGTTGTTGTGGCCCAAAAATTCATATCTCCATAATCTCAAAAAACGTTCTTGGCGTGGCCCAAAAAAACAGATCTCCAAATTTTCCATAAAAAGATTAACGTAATAATACCACGTTTTTTTGGATTCAGTTCTTACTTCGTACTTTTCTTTCTAAACACTTTTTAACAAAGCGTGTAAAGAGAGCATCTGGTTTGGTCAAGAGAAGTATCTCTTTGATTAAAAATTAAAACTTATTTTAGATTAAAGGAGATGGCCGTTTTTCGCATTCATTTTTAACCTGAAATAAGTTTAATATAAACAGTGAAATAATATTCAAAATAATTTTGTATTTTAAATATTCTAGAATTGTAAAATTTTTGTAATATTTAAATACAATTTTCTGTGGTGAAAGTAAAAAAGGAGAAAATTTTTTAATTAATTGTTGTAATAGCGAAACGAACTTAATTTTAGAGTTAAGAAAATTTATGTGATCCAAACTCTCTTGTGGTTAAATTGATACGTAAGTGTATATACTCAGGAGAGTTCAGAAGCACTTGTGTCGAATCTTTAGTATTTATTTCCAAATACATACACCGTAGTGATTGGCGCATTAGTCAGCGAACTTGTTAATTTTAATATATAAAAATCTATATATAAATACGCAAGCATAATTTTTGCGGTACAATTTTAAAATATTTGCTCCATCAAAAGTGTGGCAATATGTATATTGTAGGAAAGGTCTTGAGTAGTAGATGTGTCGAAAAAGCCTTTTTTTGGAATTTTGACGACTTTTCAAAACAAAATGGCAAAAATGTGATAATTGTGTTTTTTGTTCGGTTATTTTGTTTTTTTTTTCTCAATTTAATATCAATCTATAGCAATTAATTAAACTCTGAAATAATGTGTTGTAGCTATTTGGTTAGGAGGTCTATTTACAATTTTTATTTACAATGGCCGAATTTCGGCCACTGGGCGATTCCTAGTGAAATGTAATTATATAATTTTTCTTGTCAAGTTCTTGTCTTCATGTATAATTAAAGTATAATTAAATAACTGTATCTGTATTAATATAAAAATCAGTGTTATCAATTGTTCATTTGGTTCCTTTGACCAAATAAATTGTTTTGATGAGTTGTAAAATACATTTATTTCGTAAAGTAATTTGGTTTAATTTACTTGTGATAAAACAATTGTAACATAAATTATTGAACTTAAAGCAAATTACATACAATCCACTAATAAGGGATTTTTAGACAACTACGAATTTATTTATTTTATTGAACTCCGTTAAAAGTGCAAACATATTAAATGAAAATAAATAAAAAATAAATTACGATAAAATACGTGATGAAAACATTCGAATCGGATCGATGAAAACATATTTACATTCACTTTCTTGAGTATTGAATAGATTTAATCATTTTTGGTTAACAACCGACCAATTTTTGGGACGCACGTGATTGAAGGTAAGCGAAACGTAAAATCTCCAGGCACGCAGTTCATCGCTTGTTTCACGGTTAAATGGAAAATATCTGATAATCTGTAGATTGCATCTACGGTAAATAAAACTATTACAACAGGAACCATAGGGCTTTATCAGACAAACCACCAATCATGTCAATGCGTTTATGTAACCTAGTTTTAATCACTTTTCAAAAAATTTACTCAAAAGAACGGTAAGCAGCATAACCATTGTAACTAACATAATAATTGTATGATTTAGGTTATAAATAGTCCCTATCGTTAGTTATATTTTGTTGGTGCTTGAAGGTTTCGATATACATTCGGATTTACCATTCTCAGAAGTGGGTAACTTTTTGTTGGTATCAACTTTTTACCAAGTTGATTGACCTCACTTTTCAAATTACTCAGATCATTGGTCCCCTGTTTGCTACTTTAATTTTTGATTAATTTAAATGTATGTATTTCGAGATAGCTGTTTTCAAGTAGATTTATTAATGTTGAAGTTATTGCTTGTTATTGTCTACGCCTGTAAAATCTTTCAGAGTAAAATAATGAGTATTAGTAATATAAACTTAAAATTGTTTAGTTCATTAACTAAGTTTAACGTTTCACCTTTGTTCCTATCTACTCTCCGTAAACACGCATCTGTGAAGTGCGCTTGAGACAAGGTGCGGTTTGCTCCTAATTCATTTGCAACTGTGTTCGCATATAGGTTGTAAATCTCTTTGTTCAGTTTTCAATTTTGAAGTGACATATTGGGCTAGTTTTTGTTTTATCATTAGTTGTTGCAAAGGGCTTCTGAGCAAGCATTATGAAACTAGCATTCAAACGCAAACCTCTGTATGGTACCACCGAGATCAGCGCAAAGGTTAGTAATCAATAGTTTGACCTAAACCTCCAATACATGGAAATTGTGGATGAGTTATGAGATCTGCCTTCATTTCATTACTTTCTTTGCCAGGAAGATGGATGAACCAATTCCATTTTATTTCTTTGTTGGTTAAACCTATTTATTTGAATATTGCATAACGTTTAATAGTATCTATAATATCTTTAGATTTAGTAAGATTTTGTTTAATTTAATTCTATTTTTAAACACTGTCTTACAATAAAAGTATTTTGAAAGGCGCTTGTGACATGTAGATTAATTAAGTAAGTTTAATCAAGTTGTGCAAGATAAAACAGTATCGATATTAAAGAAAATACCTAATTAAAATTATGATATTTTTTCACTGTTTACATGTGGTAAATTGTGGCTACGACACCTCTTTTAATTTAGTTTTTGGTTATTGTATCAGTATGCTATATTCATAATATAATTTTGACATGCAATGTGTATGATTTTAAAAAAATATTGAAATTTATTCTCAAAAAAAGAGCTTTATTACATTTAACCCTTCCTCAAAATCTCATTACTTAAAGACGTTAACAATCTTAAAAGTAATCAAAAAAATATTATCAATTTGACGAGCTACAGACTCACATAAAAATTTGTTTTGCTGAAGCTCCAGAGGTATAAAATATGAAAGAATAAAAATAAAATTAAAATCTTGTCGAAACATAAATAATTATGATGGGAAATGAATTGAAACAAAGTAACCCCCTGAAGTGTACTTTAATTTATAAATAATTTGAAGCATCCCTTAAACAAACTAATTACATTTTGATATTTTCATAAATTAAATTTATAGGGAGCTGGGTTGATATTTATTTAAAATATTTTTCCCAAAATACAGGATAAATATTTACAAAAGAAAATAAATTAATATTTCTTAAGATAAGGGGGTCATTTCCATTTGTTTATTGACGAATATTTACAGAAAACTTTATTATATTTAAACGATATATGCAATTAACAATACACGTGAGAATTAATTGTAAGACGTGAAAAAAAACTTTAATTGCAACGGAATAAACGCATTTCCCGATACTATTCGATTTCATAACCATATGTTTTGAACTGACAAGAAAACAATTCCTTCTTCCAATTGATTTCAATTCATTAAAAAATCTATTAGATACTCTTGATCAGTCTCATTTTGTAATCAAGCTGTTGTTGAAAATTGTTAGTTTGTTGTTGCTACTTGTCTTCCTAATTAAATAATCTAACACAAATACAAATCGTTTTTGTGAAAATCATCCTCTTATGTCTTATATTACATCATAATATCAAATAACTTAAATATATAAAATATATCGCTAAGATATTTCGAAGGAATATGACAATATTATCTCTGATTACAACAATAAAAAATAAATTTATAGAAATCATCCTCTTATATTAGAAAATCACTTATCATGAAACTCTTATATTATGATATCGCAATTATTTTTCTTTTGAGTTGTAAACATAGAAAACCATTGCTAGTTGATATGTAGATAGCCAAGTCTTTGTTAAAATAATGCATTGTGTGTGCATATATCTGCTAATGCGATTTAAAAATGTGCACGGCATGGTGCACAAATGCATGACATATATTATGCAAAATTTTGTGCACGAGATTTTGCAACATGCACAATTAATGCACATTTTATACATTTTTCAATATTGCTGTACGGGTATTGTGCATACTAGTGCGTATGGCTTTTCGAGTGAGTTATAGTACACCACTAACGATAACAGTGAGATATCACTAACCAAGGTAATATCGTAGTACTACTGGCGGATGACCTCCTTTCTGTTATGGGATCCTAGTTAAGAAATATTCCTTGACGATAGCACGTTTTTGATTGCTCTTCGCAAGATCGAGTATTTCTATAGTTTTAAATGTGGGGTTTGATCAGTTAAGATGACCTTGCGTTGCATGATCAAGGAATATGCCACTAGCTGGATTATCAGCAATCCAATTTTCATTTTGCTCCTGCAAATTTCTTAAAAGTTTTGCCTTTCCCTGTTATTTTATTTTTTTCACCATTCTATCATGAAATATTGATCTACCTCATATTTTATTATTGTTATCTCAGAATCCATATTGTTGTGGGTCTCGGTCTAGGTCTTAAAAGGTTTTTATGTGTTGTTGTGATACATATTGTAATTTGTACTAGAACAGATATAATCAAATTGGTGTTACTAGAGATGGCCACCAACAAAACGGCGGCTACTTTTTAAAATTATAAGTTTAAATGTTCATCATAGTATGTAGTCTGTTTTTGTTAAAATTTGCTTAAAATTATTGCTAATATCAACTGTTTTCATAAAAATTAAAATTGTTGTCGTGGTTTTGTAAAGTGTTATTCCCGAAGTAGAAAAAAAGCAACCCACTCCCGCCAATGACGTTGCTTGATCTTGTGTATCTGTCGATCAGAGTTACACAATACCGATGTCTTTCAGACGAAGGCATTGGTCCAATGATATCTATGTGAACTTAAACGAGTGTGTGGTTAAATATTTAATTTCTGACACTGCAATCAGTTTCGAGTCATTTCCCGGATTGTCTTTCTCAAAAAAAAAAAAAGTAAATAAATTTGTCAGAGCGGAAGGATAGAGGAAACTGTTGGAATTTAAGTTTCGTGCTGTTTTCCAAAAGTAACTCTTTCATTTCTGAATCTGTCGTTTGAGCATCGGCAGTTGCCGAGTAATCGATGCTCTCAGGTAACTGAAGTTGATCAATGCTGTTTTAAAACATTATTTTTGTTTTGTATCTGGGATTATCTAAATCACAAATGAATTCTACATGTGACCTCTGGCACAGGAAAATCTCTAATTAGTTTCGTATTTATCTATTCAAACTAATGCTACAAGAATACAAAGAAAATCAATAATAAATAAAAATTGGCTAGATTTCATACAACAAAACTTAATAACCTTGGTCCAGATCTTCTGGGATAAATCACCGCCAGATTCGCCGTTTTAAAATTAATGTGTTCTGCAGAGTAACGTTTTTGCACAACGATACCAATTTTCTACAGTAGCTTTTTCAATTCATTAAGACTCACTTAGTTTTGTTCTTTCTCTTTTCTTATTTAAAAAACCAACCGGGAAATATCTAGTTCCAGCACGAAATTATAATAATTATATTTTCAACTCACCAAGTTTTTGTTCTCATTGGTCGTCACAATATTTTTTACCTTACATGTGACAATTGTTGCTTCTATATTCAAGGTAAAAAAAACGAAACAAACCTTCACACATTTTACTGTATCTGAATCAAAGAAAAAAGTTGGAGCGGAGGATATCCGCTAGAAACAGGTAGATTTCGAGTCCGAAATCAGACAGTTCTGTGTACAAATAGAATCTGATGTATCAACAAAACAAACTAATTACAAACAGATAACGAACAAATTTTAAAAAAAATTAGCTACATATAAACAAAACTAAATATATCCAATTTTGCAACAAACAATTATCAAATGCATGACACAATATGAAAAACACACGGCAAACCTACTCTTTATCATACATCGTGCAATTGCTGCGAAATATCATAATAGTTTATTTCTAAGAAAAAAAAAATTGATTTCCTATATTCAAATCTTTTTATTTTTTTTCATTGATTGTAATAAGGTTTTTGGAAATTGTTGTTGTTGGGAATTGTTGCAAACTTTTTGTTGAAACGGACAAGCGGAAAACCTCTAACTGCAGGGATTTATATTTAAACGAAACGAATTAAAATGTTTCCACAGATTTTAAATTTATGAAATTTTTAAAAATATTAATATCTAAACGGTCGTTATAACGGTTTAAAAACAACCGTTTTTCCTAGTAGAAAATCTCTAGTTTCTTAGCCGTGAGTCGGATTTTGCTGATTTACGAACTTGTCTAAGATGTTAATAAAACACACATTTTTAAAAAAAGTTTTTTGATCTGGCTCCACAAATGCGACCGTGAGAGTGCCGATTGTTTAAAAAAAACGTTGCTTTTGCAAGCTTTTTTGTTGGAGCCGCTCATTCAGAAACCTCTAATTGCAGAGGTCTATTTTTAGAAGAAATTGATAAAATAGATTCCAAAAATTCTAAATTTATGAAGTTTTTCAAAATATTAGTATCAGAAGGGCCGTTATAACGGTTTTTAATTATTCAATTATTCAATTCAAAATTCAATTATTTTTAGTAAAAGGCCTCTAGTTTCTTAACCACGTTTCGGTTTTTGCTAATTCACGAACTTGTCGAAGATATTAATAGAATACGCTGTACAGAAAATTTTTTGATCTTGCTCAACAAATGCGACTGTGAGAGTGCCGGTCGTTTTCGTTATATCTCATATAGTTTATATATATATGAGCAATTTCACGAAGATTCCACAACGTTTTGACTTGACCCTTTTTAATTTTGATTATTTTTTATTTATGGTCTTTCATAAATAAAAAATACGAGTTCTCTTAGAATTTTTTTTTCGACCAGGGGTCTTCACAGGGTGCCCCTCAATTTTTTGTTATTTTGTGATGTGAGAGCATTTTGAAGAATGATTGTAGAAAAACTACTCAATCGATTTTCATAAATGATATGTCGTTACGTAGGTATTAAAACAAAGTTTTTAAAAATGTACACTGTTAATTTTTTGAAATAATTTTAACGGTGTAACATATGAAAACAAACTAAACTAGACTGAAGCTTATTTTATTTCTAACTACTTGTGAAAGCTTAGGACATGTGTTATTTTTTGTTTTAAAGATGAAATTCGTTGTGCATATGACTGTCGGGAATCAGTTTTTTTTGTTCTGATGGAAAATTATAAAAATGGCGTTATAGACTAAGAGATTTTTTTATGTCAAATATCAAATATTTTATTATTATATGAACTTTGTAAAATTTTATAAAAATTATATATGTAGTACAATAAATAAAATAAATACAATTGTTAAAAATAATTTACTTATTTTACAAACAGAACTTTCTTTTGTATAGGAAAACACTTCTGCAATTATTTTCTTTTTATTAGATGGCATAAAAAAATGAAATATTTATTTCCACTTTTAGTACTCACTTGTCACTTTTTGACTTTTAGTAATCACTTGTCACTCAATTTGACAGTCTCGACTGCAAACTAAAAAGCCGTATAAATAACTAAATATATTTAGGCTTTTGACTGAAGAAGTATTATGTTCGTATTATGTTATTATGAAATCATAAAGTAAAAGATTGTGTTTTAACATTAAATGTAAAAAGTATTTCAATCCCGAGCAAATTTTGCTAATCTTCAAGTCCTTTATTCGTCCATGTATGGAGTACTGCTGGCATGTTAGGGGAGGAGCTTGTCAGTCAACAATCAAATTTCTAGACTCAGTACAGAGAAAAGCCATACGGTTGATTGGTCATACCAAACTAACGGACCAGCTTGATTCACTCCAGCACAGAAGAAATGAATTGTCAATCTACTATAAATATATCTTTAGCGATTTCTCCCCTAAGGAGATTCAAAATATCCTTCCATCGTGTGCGCAGTATAATCGACAAACAAGAGCTGCCGAGTTATCCCATCCATTTGTTGTACAAATACCTCGTTGTAGAACTGTATCATTCCAGAACGACTATTTTAATAGAGTGGCCAAATTGTGGAACTCAATGCCTTCTTCTGTATTTCCCGATGAATTTTCTCCTCAGGCATTTGAAAAAAATGTCCATCATCATATAAACAATTAGTTTAGTTATCCCTATATCCCCATTCCTTCCATTTTCCTCATCTCCTTCCTTTATAGTTGACATGGTATCTTCGGATATTCAAAGAGTCTAAATAGTGAATATTTCATATTTATAGTGTGCTAAACATGTCTAGTTAATTAATTTTGTAATTTTACTAAACGGACTAGACGATTTTGTAATTTTTCTTTTGTTAATTGATATTCATTTTTATCGGCGTATCCAAAGTTTATGGTAGATTCCCATTTTAAAGCCTATCCAAACAGTTCTTTTGGTGTTTGAATAATATTTCTGTTCCCCATACTATAACGGTGTGCAGCACGCTTCAGTGTACCACCAATCCTATCGCAAGGTCCCTTTCCATGGCTGGTAGGATGAACATGCCATTCTGCATCAACCTTAAAGTCTTTTTTATGATGGCATAAGTTAATTAGGTTATGTTTATTTTTGTATTGAGAAGGTGCACCGACGGTGTTATAAATTATTTTCCTAATATTAGAACTTATATGCGTTCTGATGAAATCAATAAGTTTTGTAATGAAAAGATAGACTGTAGTACTGTTGTGATCGTTTATATCCGAAATGAGTATAAAACTTCGGTGCTGTATATATTCACTTGTATCACTTTTAAAATTAGTAACGAATGGACGAATAGTAGCTTCATAATGATAGCTTTGAGCCGAATTCTGAATTATGAAGCCGTAGTTTTCAGAAAAATCCCCTTGAACGAAGCACTCTCTTGGTTCTAATTTTTTTTTTCTTTTCTCAATGAATGTAGATTGCTGTTTTGCTATAAAGTTGTGTGGTATCAAAATTTGTAAACGGTAAACAAATTTTTTCATAAATTCTTCTACAGTTTTTATTAAAGAATTCAAATTGCATCGATCAGTGGTATTCCATTGTTGATATTTGACTTGCAGGATTCTTTTAACGTCAAAATCATTTAGTAATCTTTCTTCCAGTTGTTAAGTTTTTTGAACATTTATTGCACTTCAAAGTATGACAATGTTCTGTTAATTCACCATATGAAACAAAGTCAACTAACAATGCACAATTTCAAAAATTTCTTTTTAACCCCTATTCAACGACATATCATTTATGAAAATCAATTAAGCAGTTTTTCTACAGTCATTCGTCAAAATGATTTCTACATGATAAACTTACAAAAATTCAAGGGCACCCAGTGATGGCCCTTTGGGGAAAAAAAATTCTACGAGAAGTCGTGTTTTTCATTTATCAAAGGCTATCTATAAACAAAAAATAAACCAAATTAAAAAGGGTCGAGTCAAAATGTGACAAAATTTTGCTGAACTTGTCTGAAATTGTTCATATTTTCTTTATTGTACATATATAATTTTTATAATATTTTAAAAAGTTCATTTAATAATAAAATATTTGATATATTACATAAAAAAAATGTTAGTTTATAACCCCATTTTTATAATTTTCCTTCATAACATAAAAAGCTGATTCCTGACAGTCATATGCACAACGAATTTTATCTTTAAAACAAAAAATAACGCATGTCCTAAACTTTCACAAGTAGTTAGATATAAAATAAGCTTTAATTAAGTTTAAAAAAAAGAGGCTGCGCCATCTTTTCTTATGCTACATCGTTTTTTTCTTATGTTACACCGTTAAAAAATATTTCAAAAAATTAACAGAGTACATTTTTAAAAACTTTGTTCTAATACCTATTCAACGACATATCATTTATGAAAATCGATTGGGTAGTTTTTCTACAATAGCTCGTCAAAATGCACTCACATCACAAAATAACAAAAAATTGAGGGGCACCCTGTGAAGACCCCTGGTAGAAAAAAAAATTCTAAGTGGAACTCGTATTTTTTATTTATGAAAGACTATCTTTGAACAAAAAATAATCAAAATTAAAAGGGGTCAAGTCAAAATTTCCTAAAAAATATCTGAACTTGTCTGAAATTGCTCATATACACATTTTTTCGATTTCCCGCCTCCGCTTGTCATATATAGTTGTTTGGCACAACATTTTTTTCAAAATTCCGAAATGTGGCACATTGCACCAGGTAGATTTTTATATTCTACCTAAAAACAATAAAACACAACTCCTCTAATCAAACCTATAGTATTAAAGTTAATATAATCAATACATTTCATTTTACAATAACTACAGGAATTCATCTGACAGAAAATTCACATGATATAAACTTTTTGTGCTGTGTGAAAAATAAAATGAAACAAAAACTAGGTGATATATAATTTTTACTTCGGTTTTCTCATGTTTTTGTTTTTAAATAGAAAATGAAATAAGATTAATATTAAGTTGAGTTCTTCATCAAACTTGAATTTTTTTATTAAAAAAAAAAATTTTAATGATGTCATTGAATCGATTTTGGTTGTTGGACCTCCAAGAAAAAAAGTTAGTGCATTTATTGTGCTAAATGTTTTATTTGAATTTATAATTCTTAGACTAGAGTAGATGCTTGTTGTAAATGAAAAATGTTGTAGCACAACAATGCTTTAAAAAACGTCAGCAAAAATTCCAGAAATATGTCGTGTTGTCAATTCCAGAAACATAATGTATTCTAGTGGAAAAATAGCTGATAAAATCTAGATGATGAAACTGTATAAGACTGGCTTTGTCTAGATTTTACGATAAGGCATAAATCGATGATTTATGATCTATAAATAGGATAAAGCTTCGCCCTTCGAGTAGTAACGAAAGTGTTTAATGGCTAAATAAGCTGCCAAGAGTTCACACTTGACGATCATAAGCGCTGTAGCGCTGTTGCGAAAAGAAACTGAGAGGCTGCCATGAATCGGTGACGAGTTGTTGAACGACTGACCAAATCGCTTTGTCGGAGACGTAAAAAATTTTAAACCACGTAAAATGGATACATGTGTCGCTGAGACGTCTGACTGACGTTTCGTAAACCGCAGCCCATTCGAGTATATTCGAACAATCTAAATGGAGTAAAGATAGCCGTCTTTGGGATATCAGGTAGTTCAATCGGTATCTGGTGGTAAGCTCGCACTAGGTTGATAGTCGAGAAACTGTTGCAACTGTTTAGTTGTTGCGAAAAATTCTGTTGAAAGAGAATGTTGTATTTGTCGGAAACGGTGCTCTATTTAAGCCACGGTAATCACCGAAAACATGAAAACCACCGTTTTTCTTCTCGTCCAAGTATAGGGGACTAGATCATTGACTACTAGAAGGTCTGCAGATACCTTGCTGTAGCAGAATGTCGAACTTAGTCTTAGCAGCTTTGACTTTATCTGCCACCTGCGAGTTTTGCAGGAGACTGGTAGTTCAGTTTTAATAATAGGTTGTGTCACATCGTGTTTTAGAGCGAAAGAGAGACCTGCGTCAAAGGTTAGTTTTTTGAACTCGCTTAATTACTCGTTGATTTCACGTGGTACTTTGTCATTCGCTATTACGGATAAAGAAGAAGTAGCGACAGGAGCCGTGCTAGTTGCAGCGTTAATGTGGGAAAACTGGTGAAAGATTCGTCTTCGGTTAATATCAACCAAAATGCCGTACTTGTCCAAAAACTCAGCCTTAATTATCGGAAATATGACATCAGTTGTAATGAAATTGTGGATAAATGTTCGTCAAAGTTCTAACGTTAATATTAATGTTTTCGTTTCAAAACTAGAAACGGTCGTTGCGTTCACTAGCAATTAGGATAAAGGCAGATTTCAATAGAGAATTCAGGACCAGTGTCAATAAGAAAACGAAGATTCGTGATGGTATCATAAGCCATCAAGCGGCAATGGTGGTGGTGATCGCTGCATTTCACTAAATGTGGTGAGCCACTTTGTTTTTTTTTTTGATTTGCACAAGGCATGGCGCGAACAAATGGGATGACATTTCTTGGCGAGTTCACCTAGAGTTTGGTGGTAATAACAGAGGCCATCAAAAAATTCAGGGTTTCGTGAATTCGAACGAGGACGTGAAAACCTTGACATAAAGGGAGTGAGTGATCTCGACCTTCTAGGATCGAGAAATTTGTAGAAATTTGTAGCTCACCTCAGGGATCACTGGTCTGATTAGACCGTGATACGGGACTTGGCGAACCCGAGGTACCTGAGCTATAGTGGGCTCTAGCCTGCTATTGCAAACCGTAAACCTGTTGTCATGTCTAGCGGGAACGGGGACCTTGGCTTAGCCGCCCGGGTCGCGGGAAGGTGCTCCCTTATTAGCACCCCCTGGTGGGTACACACTAGAGAGGACTCTTGCAGGGTCAAACCACAAAAGTACCATCCTCTGGGCACCTGTCGCCCCCAGTTGTATATAGACTTCTAACAGGTATAGACGAAGACCTGTTGGTGACCTTTATTGCGTCTAAACTCGTGGGAACAATATGGATAAATATTTTAGTAACCTTTCAAATTTTTTAAAAACTTTGTTTTCACCTGTTTATTATTTCTTACATCCTATCATGAAATATTGGCCTATGTCATATTTTATTATATGATAGGATTTATTGTTTAGTTACCCATTTTTTAAAAAAATTATATTTAGATCAAATGACTATCACATTTGATAAAAAACTTCTTAAAATACACATCCAAAATATTTGTGGATTGAATGCCAACCGGGACGCCGTGCAACATCATCTCGAGCACGACCAACCGCATATTCTTTTTCTTACAGAAACACAAGTTTCTGAAAACTATCCCTATGACGTAACACTAAATCCCAAATATAGGCTTGAATCAGCTTTTAAACTCCATCAAGGTGTATGTGCATACATTCATGAGAGTGTTGCATATAAACGCTTTCCAAATTATGAAGTACATGGTGATGGCTACAGTACAGTAGTATTAAAGGTTTGTCTACCTGAAATTTCTTTTTTCACAATAGCTCTATACCGGTCCCCAAACAAACATAATCCCAATTTTTTTAATGACTTGACTAATGTTGTCGACGAAATTAGAGCACAGTTTCAAAGTTGTGAGGTTATCGTTACCGGTGACTTCAACGTCCACAACAAATCGTGGTTGGAATTTTCCAAAATGACCGACGACAACAATGGAAGGCAGGCAGAAATATTTGCTGCATCGCACGACCTGACGCAGATTGTAAAAAGCCCAACTTTCACTCCTCGTAATGGCGGTGATAAAAGTTTTCTCTTAGACCTTTATCTCACATCTATGCCAGATATTACGAGTGTCAATGTCGATAAGGGTAGTATTGGAAATTCTGACCATTATCTAATCACATCAGTTATCAAAACTGATTTGCTACAAACTAGAGTTCCCAAATCCCGTAAAATATTTCACTTTTCAAAAATGGACACCAATGGTCTCCGAAGTTTTTTTCAAGGTTTCCCTTTTGATCGTCATTGTTTTTATACTGACGATGTAAATGTTTCTGCTCAAAACTTTACTGAAACCATTCAATTCGGTATTAACAAATTCGTTCCCTTTTCAATAATGAAACCCCAACAAAAATATTTGTTTTCGAAAGCAGCCAAATTGGCTCTTAGAAACAAACGTAGATTATTTAATATTTGGATTCACAAAAAGAACTCTGTTAATCGATCCCAATATTTAAAGGCTAATAAAATATCAAACCAGATAATCGAAAACGAAAAAGCAGAGATTGACAGAGCGAAAGCGGCAAAACTTTCGAGTATGTCAATTTCTGACAAAAGTTTTTACAGTGCCATTAATTCTTTAAATTGTGGTACTAAATCTTCTATCCCTCCTATCATTGATGGTGACTCAATCATTACTGACCCTGCAAGGAAAGCTACATTGTTCGCGGAACGCTTTGCTTCAAATTCAACAGTTTTAGAAACTCCCAAAGAAATACCCCAAACCCAGTCTTCAGGAGTTAATATGAAACAATTACATTTCAAACCCAAAATTGTCGAAAAACTTTTAAGGGGGTTAAACAACAACAAAGCTTCTGGTCTGGACAACATTCCTCCTGTTATTCTAAAAACATTTTCAAAAGAACTTGCACCAACCCTCACCAAAATATTTTATAAATCCTATAAATCTGGTATTTATCCATCCTGCTGGAAGTTGGCCAATGTCCAGCCTGTCCCAAAAAAAGGAACGAAATGTGATACTTCAAATTATAGACCAATAGCCTTACTCCCAGTCATGTCTAAAATATACGAGTACTATATTAATTCACACATATCCAAATTTTTGGAAGACAACCATTTGATATCTGACAGCCAATACGGTTTTAGAAACAAAAGATCAACAACCGATCTATTGAACTATGTGGCACATATTTGGAATAGCATACTTGAGAAAGGTGGTGAAACGTACGTAATCGCATTAGACATCTCAAAAGCATTTGATCGAATTTGGCATGCCAACTTGATCAACAAGCTCGTTGCGTACGGTTTTCATCCCGCAGTCGTGAAGTTGATTCAAAATTTTCTGTCTAACCGATACATCTCGGTATCTATAGATGGCTTTTCTTCTGAGTCTAAACTAATTAACGCTGGTGTACCCCAAGGCTCAGTTTTATCTCCCACTTTATTTTTAATTTATATCAACGAACTGTTGCAAATCACCAGTAACCCAATAAATAGTTTTGCAGATGATAGTACACTGCACAAGTCATTCGTCCCCCTATCTTCAAAGGGTAAAATGCATGAACGAATAAATCCCGTCCGGAGAGACGCTGCCATAAATGTAAACGAGGACCTAAAAAAAGTCGCCGATTGGGGTGACAAAAATTTGGTCAATTTTAATTCCACCAAAACACAGCTATTGATTGTTTCCAGATCAAAGACCGAGTTTCCCAATGATATTTCAATTAATATGTGTGACGACCAAATACGCGAATGTGAAAGCATTCGTTTATTGGGAGTCACAATATCCAATGACTTACTCTGGAACGATCATATAATGGCCATGGCAAAGAGCGCGTCAAGAAAACTCGGCCTCCTCAATAGATGTAAAAAATATTTTACTCCGCATCAATTACTCCACATTTATAAGTCCTATATTCGTCCCTGTATGGAGTATTGTTGTCAAGTTTGGGGCGCTGCATCTGTTACTATCCTGGCTCTTTTGGACTCTGTTCAAAAGCGAGCTATACGAATTGTTGGTGATCGAGATTTAACATTAGGTCTTGATTCCCTGCAACATCGTCGCACTGTTGCTGATCTCGTTGTTTTTTATAAATATCGTCACCAGCAGTGCTCGGATGAAATCAGGTCCATAATGCCTCAGACATATGTTTTTCCCCGTTTTACTCGTCAATCGGTGTGTGCGGGCGGTCGAACTGTCGAGATTACTCACTGTCATAGTAATAGAATGCAAAGAGATTTCTTTGTGCGTACATCGTACACATGGAATGCTTTGCCCGAATCAATAGTCTCGAGTGCTTTCAATCCACAAAAATTTAAAAAAAGCGTCCACCTATACCTCAAGACGCATGTTGTTGTGGGACCTACGTCTTAAAAGGTATCTATGTGTTGTTGTGACACATTTTGTAATTCCTACTACACAACACTTCTTATTAAAAAAAAAAAAAAAAAAAAACTTGTCTATTATGGCTATCAAACAAGCAATGGAATTGCTTTTGTATTAAAAACAATTCGGATGAAGTGGAACCTGCTGAGCTAGTACTCGGAATATTTGGCTGAGGTGCAGCTGGAGCAAAATTGTATAACGGTTGAGAGGACATGGCGGCAAAAATTAGGTCCGCAATTTTAGTTCATCCGAAGACTCGATATTCGCTGCTATGGCCGTTTGGATGGGAAACGGAAGTTTCTCGCTCCAAAGAACGCGGAGAGCATCGTCGGTGAAAAATTGTTGAGCTTCCCATAAGTGGGGTGTTTATCACCTGGTTTATCGTTTATCACCTGGTATAACTTCAGTAAGTCGCCGCAAAAAATTAGGGCATAAAACATTCATGAATTAAAACTGATGGTAACAGGCATTACATGCTACATAAATCACAAGTAGTGTTTTACAAGAACACATTAAGATCTTAAAAAATTGTAACGATTTGAAAAATTTGTGTAAACTTCTAATATAACTTCACCCTCACATTTACTAATTTCTTGAGAGAATTTTTATGAAAAGCAAATTGTAATCAATAAGAAGACATTTTAATTTATTTATTTTGTCGCTCAACATAATAAAATTATAAATCAATAAAATCTTCTGTTATAACTATTATCGTTATTATCCAAAATATTTCGTTCTCTGTGTTGATATGATTAGTTTCTAATCAATCAATTAATAATTAACTCAATCATGATGTAAGATATGATTCGTATGTATGTTGTTCGAATCGATAATATTAATAATTACTGCAGTGTCAAAATTTGACATTATACCGATTAATAAGAAAAAAATTTCATAAATTATTTTCGTTTTCTTAATTATAAATGTATTGTCAATTATATTTTTTCTGTGTATTTTATTATCTGAGACAAAAACATGAAATCGTAATTGAGAATTGATCAAGAAAACAAAAAGGATTTTTTATGAGGAGTTTCTAATATTGTCTTGGATGAGTAAGCGAGTTTTTTATTGTTTTAAATGTTTGTTGTTTTTAATGTAATGGGTGGGATTCCATCTTTGCAAAAAACAACTATAAGAAAAAAGGAGTAAAAATAAACAAGGACACCGCTTGTTGGAACACCGATGAAAGAGCTACGTATTGAAGGGTTTTTACTTTTTTCAGTAAATAAAACAAGTTATTTTCTTGTATGACAAAACACCAGGTATTTTCGTTGGCGTCTTTTGGAGATTGAACATCAAGGTTGGCATGATATATATCAATGATATATATCCGATATATATCATTGATATATATCACGATATTTATTCCCTGATATATATCATGATATTTATAAAAAAATAAATAATTAATTATTCCTATCTTAAAGTTAGAAAATCTGTTAATAGTCGCAGCACTGCCTCCAAATCGAGGTAGCCTGGTTCAGCTATGCCAAGACCATAAAGCTGACATAGATTCTGACAAAACTAATCTTATGACAAACATTGTAATGAATGCTAAACATATGCCTTGTTATCCAAAGACAAAAGCAGTCGCTTTAGACAGATTCAAAGAGATAAAACAACTATTGCCGTTGTAGTTGAAATTTCGCATAACCTATACAAGGTTGTACAACTGGTTCAGTAATGGTCCAGTAATGGAAACCAGTAACGCAGCAATGGCAGAGTACTGGCAACCGTGCCTTGGCCATTAACATAATTATTCTGGATAATAACTTAGGGCAATAATCGGCTGCCATTCATAGGTCAGAGAAAAACACAGCAATGGCCCATACAAGGTTGAATAGTGGGGCCAGTATTGCAGCAATGGCCCATGGTATCATAGGCAAATTTAAATAAATTAAATACAAATGGATTTCATAATTTAAAATAAAATAAAAATGTCTAATGAAAAACATTATAAATTTATACCAACCTTCTCAATATTACCATAGTCTTTTAGTTGAGAAGCGAATAGTAACTATAGATAAAAAATTTTCAAATATGTATTTCTAAAATGAATTTTAGTCTAGTAAATTTTAACCAACTGACATCGATCGGCCAATTCATGACTGTAGTACTGCCCTAATAACAATAGCCAAATAATGTTAGCCATTAACGAGCTATTGCTTGGCCGTTTAAACTAAAGTGTACTGGTTATTTTCTATAAACCTAATATCGGCCGATTTATGGTTCCAGTAATGGCCCAATAACAATAGCCAAGTATTGTTTACCATTAATTGGCCAGTTCTTGGCCATTTAAAGGTAACTATATACTGACTCTAGTCTGTAAAGTGTAAACCATAGATCGGTCGAAGAATGTTTCTTGTACTGGCCCAATAACAATAGCAAAGTACTGTTTACCATTAATGGGCCAGTGCTCGACCGTATTTAAGGGTCAGGCAAATCCTGCTTGGGAAACTGGAAGTCGATCTTAAACTAGAGCAGCCTTTCGAAGTTAAGAAGCTTTATCGAAGAAGATTTATGCTTGGCCATCGATTTTTAGGTAAGTAAACGTTACAACAACCACCAAAGAGAAGAAGCATATATTTTCTTAATTATATATAACTATTTCAGTCTTCATTCCATTTGTAATGGCGCTTTTAACTGAATCTACACCATTTTCATAATAAGTATTTCATTCTTAGTGCAGAAATACACCACCAATGGTGTGGTGGAATGGAATGACTACCCAAGCAGGGGACTCCAAAATTTGAAAACGACCAAGCACTAGTCCATTAATAGTTAACAGGACTTGACTTTTGTTATTAGGCCAGTACTAAAACCATTCATACGCCGATCTATGGTTAACAAAAAATAGCCAGTATTTAGTTACCTTTGAATGGTTAAGCACTAGCCCATGAATGGTAAACAATACATGGCTATTATTTTGTTATTGGGCCATTGCTGGAACCATGAACCATCCGATCTACGGTTTATAGAAAATTACCAGTTTACTTTAAATGCCTAAGTAATGGCACGTTAATAGTTAACATCAATTGGCTATTCTTATTGAACCAGTACTGGACCATAAATTGACCGATCTTTGTCATTTGGTTAAAATACGCTAGAGTGTTATCCATTTTAGACATATACTTATAGTTTGAAAAATTTCACCTATAGTTTAATTATCGCATCTCTGCTGAAAGACTGATATGTTATGTTAAAATTGGTATAAGTTTTAAATTTTTTTTCTCAGAACACTTTTACTTTATTTTATTTATTTTGTATTGAATTTATTAAAATTTACGTATGATATTTTATTTTTAATATGACCCTGCCATTGTTGCCAGTATTCGGTCATTGCTGCAATACTGGTTATCATTATTGGTCTGTTACTGGGTCAGTTGTACACCCTTGTATGGACCATTGCTGTTTTTCTCTCCGGCAAATAAATGGCAGTCATTTATTGTCTGAAGTTATCAACAAGTAAAATTATGTTAATGATCGAACCATAGTTGCCAGTACCCGGCCATTGTTGAATTACTGGTCGCCAGTAATTGACCATTACTGGACCAGTTGTATAACCTTATATGGGCATGGCAGCTATTTATTATTCGAAGTTATCATACAGTTACATGATGTTTATGGTCCAGTTATGGTTACCAGAACTCTATCATTGCTGCATTGCTGGTCGCCAGCAATGGACCATTACTGGACCAGTTGTACAATCTTGTATAGGTATTGATGATGCAATTTGGCCAAATAAACAAGCCAAAGCAAAGCAAGTAAGCGTATTCGTCATATAGACTTGTGCAATTGAAGATAGACGAATAGGCTTGATAAATTGCCGATAAACTCAATTGGAGTTGCCATATTTGAATTTAGTTTATAGGCAAAGAGGTAAGAAACGAGGAAGTGATGCGCTGCACTGAATACAAGTGTGAAAAGGGCCATATATTGAAAAATATTTAAGATAAACAACTTATTCAAAAATAAATATCAGAACATGATATATATCGGATATATATCTGATATATATCGGATATTTTGATATTTATATAAATATCATGATATTTGCCAACCTTGTTGAACATACAATGGTACAGTTGTTAAGAAAAAGGAATTATTTTTCTTCTTTGATACTTATTCCTCCTTCAAGAACTTTTCACCTTTGTCCTAAATCCTAATGGTCCAATGAGTTTTTTCATAAACTCAAGCTATTAATTTTCCTTGACGAATAAAGATAAGTTCGTGCTTCCTTTAATATAAAAACAATATCTTTGTCATTATATTTTGTCAGTTTAAGTATAAAAATTTCAAAATATTTTATATCTTCAACACAGAAAAGAAGCTTTGCAAGAAATATTTTAAACTTCGATTTGTCATCTTTGTAATGATTTATTTTCTTCATTTATATTTTAAATTTCTAAAAAAAATATACAAGACAGAAAAAAAAACTGGAAAATTCTATAAAACGAAAATAATATTTAAGATAAAATAAATTCCGTTTTATTTTCTATTTCCCTTTTTTTATGTTGTTGATTCGAAGATGAGCTGGCAAGTGTTTAGCCTTCGATATTCTATTAACTTTAACGACAAGCAAAATTTTTTTGAAAATCGAAAAAGCACATCTTCGGTCTTGTACACAACAAAACTATATGTTAACATTGGATATATATTTACGACGACTCTATCTCAACTTATTTTTGTTTCTTTTTTGTTGTGCAAGACAATTTTTCATTTTTTTCCTGTGTGTAATGTATGGTGTCATCCTTCCTGAGTGTCAGTTTTCATAAATTAATAATAAAATGGAATTTTTTTCCTTCTAGAAAATTCTTTTTAAAATACGTTTTTTTTATTGTTACATGACTGACGGAACTTAATTCTTATTTATTTCTTTTAGTCGAATAAATAAATACATGAAAGTTTTATGTCATTTTTTACGACGGGTTTATTGACTTACATTGAACATTTTAAAATAAAATCTTTATATATTTTACGATTGAAAAGTTTTACGATTACGAATTAATTTTTTTTAACAGTAATGGATGATAAACTGAAATATATGGCAATTTTGGAATTGTTATTTTGTGAGGAAATAGTCGTTTTATCTTATTGCTATATAGGGAAGAAATTCAATTTACCAATAGTAAGGTGCCAGTTTTGAAAGTCCCATAATATTAAGGAAAAAACTTTTTCGTCAGAAAAAAATTATGAATCACCTTTTCTGAGATTCATATTATTTTTTTGGCTGTTATGCCTTTTACACAAGCGTTACGTACATAAAGGAGAATTTTCTTAAACGAATACGATCCATTCTTTAAGAAAATAACTGTTTTAAGGTTATTCCGTAGATCAGCATCACAATATAGGAAAGATCTACCATTAAAGTGTCCTCTTGCGGGATTAATAATAATCTAATTTGTATCATTCTAGACATTCGGGATATATCAGAGAAATTAGATTGGAGCTTTTTTTAACACTGACGAATACGAAACGAAAATATCAGGTATTGTATCGATTAACTCATTTTTTTGTATAAACAGTTCGCGTTTTTGAAGCCGATCGTTCGACTGACATATTTTAAGTTGAATAAATCAAGTGATAGAAATAATTTTGACAAATTCAAGAATTACAGTTTTACTTAAGCTAACTTTACAGCTAACACAGATATGGCTTTTGATAATTCAATTTGATATTTTGATGGCCACCACCTTTTAGGTAGTGTAATGAAGCGCTTTCTCATTGGCGAACCAATGAGAAGGACATAGCAGGAAGCGTACCTAGCGAGATTGATTTTCTTGCCCCAAGCTAGCTGCAGCCCATGGGAACGATAAAGAAACCCTGCTACTTCAGCACAAATACAGAAATGTACGCTATTAACGAAAATATTCAGAAATGGAAAGAAATACAAGTGGAAAAATGGAGACTCTGGCGACCCCGGTTGCGAAAGGCCCACGATCAACACGTCCAACCCCCACGTTCACTCACATACGCCCACACACACACACACACACTCACATTCACACCCCTTTATCATTATGACCTAAGTAATAAAAATAAATTTACTCACCCCATGATTAAACCCCGTCCTCCTATTCTGCTTCCATCAGCCCTCCATCCGCACGTGGATCACGTTAGGAATCTCTCGACAATATTTGGTATGATAACAAGGTTGAATGAAATTGCACGTACAAACGTGGTACGAAATGTTAAGTAGAAACGTTATGTATATTCGTAAAATTTTGTTGGATCAAAAATGAAGTAATTGATGTAAAATAGTGTTGAATCAAAAACTGATGTAATTGATGTAAAATATTGTTGAATCAAAAATGATGTGTAGAAACGTTATATATATTCGTAAAATTTTGTTGGATCAGAAATGAAGCAATTGATGTAAAATATTGTTGAATCAAAAAAAATGGTAAGTAGAAACGTTTTATAAATTTGTAAAATTTTGTTGGATCAAAAAAATGAAGTAATTGATGTAAAATAGTGTTGAATCAAAAACTGATGTAATTGATGTAAAATATTGTTGAATCAAAAATGGTAAGTAGAAACGTTATATAACTTCGTAAAATTTTGTTGGATCAAATATGATGTAATTGATGTAAAATTCTGGCTGAATCAAAAATGATGTAATGGATGTAAAATATTGTTGACTCAAAAATGATAAGTAGAAACGTTGTATCTGGTTGTAAACATAAGCGCCGAATCAAGTTACAATCACAGGTGAGTATGGTAACAATTATAGCAATTACGGACGAATACGTTGACATATAACGGTTGCAGGATGTTTTGAAATCAAGAACAAAATGTAATAAATTGTACCAGTACTAGTTAAATTATTCGTTGAATAGAACTGTAATAATTTTGTATCAATGAAGGTGAAGCAATACGGTAAAAGGTAATGGTTGACGCATGCGTTGAAATCCAAAAAAGATGTAATAAATTGTACCAATACTAGTTAAATTATTTGTTGAGTCAGAACTGTAATAATGTTGTATCAATGATGGTGGAGCAATCCGGTAAAAGGTAATTGTTGACGTAGGCGTTGAAATCCCAAAAAAAAAGATGTAATCAATTGTACCAATACTAGTTAAATTATTTGAGGAATTAGAACTGTAATAATTTTGTAACAATGATGGTGAAGCAATACGGTAAAAGGTACTGGTTGACGTATGCGTTGAAATCCAAATAATGATGTAATAAATTGTACCAATACTAGTTAAATTATTTGTTGAGTCAGAACTGTAATAATGTTGTATCAATGATGGTGGAGCAATACGGTAAAAGGTAATTGTTGGCGTATGCGTTGAAATCCCAAAAAAAAAGATGTAATCAATTGTACCAATACTAGTTAAATTATTTGAGGAATTAGAACTGTAATAATTTTGTAACAATGATGGTGAAGCAATACGGTAAAAGGTAATGGTTGACGTATGCGTTGAAATCCAAAAGAAGCAATAAATTGTAATAATACCAGTCAAACTATTTGTTGAGTTAGAACTGTAATAATTTTGTACCAAATGATGGTGAAGCAATACGGTAAAAGGTACTGGTTGACGTATGCGTTGAAATCCAAATAATGTAGTGCAAATAACAAACACGAAGGTACTATCATACAAATTTATTTAACAGTAATCTGATTCACTATCATCTGCCAGTTAGTTTAATTTAATTAATTATTCTATACATTGGTATTGGAAAAAAATATGTACATACGATGAAAAGAAAATTGTTCATCCATCTACCACTATATTAATATTATCAACTTCTTAGATTACTGATTTTGTAATTTGATATTCTACACTATAGGACAACACTATTCTTAATTAATTTAACAATTTAAAAGCTTTTATAGTTCGAGTTACGTTAATTATGACTAGAAACACGTATCAGAAAAAAAACCAAAACATGAGACAACTCCGTTACACCGAGTAGTTACGATTTTTCGATTTCAATTGGTTAGACTATGTCGTTTAGATTTTTTTTCTTTAATAATTAATTTGATACCCTATTGACATTGAAACTTTTCACAGTTTTTATAACTTAACATGAATTTAAAACTTTTTATAATTTTTATAACTTAACATAAAGTTAGTAATTTAGAATTTTTATTTAACATGAATTTAATAAGTTAGAATTTTCATAACTTAACATGAATTTAATAAGGTAGAATTTTCACACGACAATAAACGAGATAATAAGTAACTCAAATACCCGGTCTCAACATAACACATCCGATGTCAAATTGAACACGCATCAAAACAAAGAGTCACCATTGAAAAAAAAAAACTCACATGCGTCGCAGTTTATATACGTATATATATTGTTGGTTGTTAATTTACGCAACACAAACAAATAGAAATATTTTTATTTCGTTTAACATTTATTAAATTGAATTTTTCTGTATAATTAAGACGTACCGTTGTGTGGCCTTTCCTTCTTGTTATTTGAAAACTCATAAAACGGCACAAAACATATATATTTTTTTTTGGTTTGTTAATTTAACTAACACGGCACAATAAATTCCAATAGAAAAAGGAAATCAAAACTAAAAGAGTTTAGACTTCTACAACACAAACATATAGATTTTATTTTTTTGTTTGTTTTGTTTTAAATTAAACTAGCACAACACAACATATGAACTTTTACTCAAATTGGCCGGATTTTTAAAATTCAAATTTTTCATTCCCAAAATTTTAAATGCCAACTCATTAAATTTACAATGACATCTCCACAAGTCAATGTCATGAATTCCAAATAGATAATCGAATGATAAATCAAGACTAAGAGAGGGAACGATGTACAGTGGCTCATTATATAGTCAAATTTTTTTCCTCGAAATAACTCGAATACAGTGTTTTAGATGTAATATAATTAATTTACATCAGATTTTCAAATTGTTGGGAACTTATTATAGTTCACAAAATCGTTTGCCATTTGACAATATTGTACGAAGATATGGTTTGGACACAGAATATTTCCGACACATCCATAATATGTATAATTGAATTCAAAATGAATCAAATACAGATGCGATCAATGTTATGATGTTTAGACATTTAATAACTACATTCGGCAATATCAATACAGTGAAGTTCAGATCAATCACGGAAGGATTGTTTAAAGCAAAACACTCATACAAAGACAAATCAAATGTTTAACAAAGCAAAAATAGTAATTCATTGTATGTTGACGATTGGAAACAAAATACACGTAGCCGTTATGAGGTTTTGAAAATTTCGTTGTTTCATTACGGTTTGTGTTTTAGAGAAAAATTCAAACCCAAGTAGTATGGCGAGAACAGTCGAATGGAAATATAGCGCGCGTCAATTTTAGTGTGTGGTAAGATTAAATTCTGATTGAAGTTTAGCGGTTATACGGATGATGATTAAAGAAAATTATCAATTAATTCAAATTAACCAATATTATATTACATTAATGAATAAATAAATCAGGGTAATTAGTGCCATTTTCTTTCTCCTATACGTTTGTCCACCTATTGCAGATTTAGTCAGATTTTAAGAAATATAAGGACGCTATGAGTTAAGGAAACTACACGACACATGAATATTGATGATGAAGGGATGAGAAACCATTACAGGTACGGATTAATATAAGGAACAACAACTAAGGAAGCTGCGACTATAATATGCTATATTATCCCAGACTATCCATTACAGAACAAGTGCTTTTTGGACGAACACCTACGACCAAAAAGAAGTTGAAAAAGGCATAGGCTGGTCGCCAATAGACCTTGTATATACATATTAGCTTGGTGAAGCACCTCGACGTACCACAGATTAGCAATCAATGCGATCAGTATTACAAACTCAGTCTTAGCAGAAACAAAGTAACAAAGTATCTAAGAATAAAAAAAAACTTTTGGGAGGGGTATCGATAAAATCAGTATTCTACTCTATTGCAAGCGGTGGATAACTAACTTCTTCCAGACCCAATTTCGGGCAGATCTGGGGGTTCCCGAGACTCTAAAGTCACAAAAAAAATTTATTCAATCTGCTACAGATCGAAAAGAAAAAACACCATTGGACCGACTCCTTTAATGAAACATCCGACACCATTCCGCTTTTACGCCATGCAGGCTCGCAACCCACACCTGAACTAACACGAGTCTCATACTTCTCCGACTGAGCTAGCCGGGCCACACTGTTGTACGCTTCCGTCCCAGTGACTCTGAAGGCTGAAAAAAAAAAACTGTTCACATAGGTTCAAAGTAACCAACTGAACCAAATTCAAATACGTTCAATCACGGAATTTACACTTATAAATAGTCAAAACAAAAAAAATGTTGAAACAAGACCCGAACACCAAAGTTGATACACACTCACTGAACTGTGAATTCAAGATGAAACTACCCTCATACTTTGTGGTCGTCGATAATCTTGACTTACAATGGCGGTGAAACACGCACGAAAGTTACTATCATACTGACAGAAAAAAAATTATTGCCGATGTTAGGCACGAATGTCCTTGGAGTGATAAACACCTCTACGTTTAGAAACCAGGTCCTCCAGTTCGTAGGCGGAACCACCTACCAACCTTATTACTCTGGTCTCAATAAACTTCTGTGCAAGTTTAGCAGATAATTTCTTACCGGCGTCACTCAAGATAAAGTTCCTTCGGAACACCGTATCACCTGGTTTAAACAAAGTTACTCGAGCTCGTAAATTGTATCTTTCAGCACTTTTGACAAATGCTTCGGCAGTTAAATCAAGAATTCGAATTCGAATCTTATTAAGATAATCAGGTCGCAGAATCGTTTCACCTGGATCATGAAGACTATTCAATCGTCTCAGCAGTTCATATGACGAACCATGAGTCACCATAGGTATTCCAAACATTGCGTAATATGGGGAACATTTAAGTGTCTGATGTAGGGAACAACGTAGTGCACAAGCGATCTCGCTCAAGTGCAGATCCCATTTAGAATGTTCCTCCTTTAAATAGGCTCTAATACCAGATAAAACACTTCTATTTACCCGTTCCGAAGCGTTAGCTTGAGGTGAATATAACGCTAGTAATGTATGTTTCACTCCGTGCTTCGCCAAGAAATCTCCAAATAGTTTAGACTTAAACTGCGTCCCATTATCGGACACAATAACTTCGGGACAACCAAATACGTGAAAGACATTGGTAGCCAATAGATGACAAATTGGTTCAGCGGTTAGTTTCCGTAAAGGAAATAAAAATGGATATTTAGTAACATGATCTAATACTACAAGAATAGCGATATTCCCGGCCTTTGAACGAGGATAAGGGCCAAGAATATCGATATACAATCGCTGACCAATTCGTTCTGTTTTCATCTGAGAAACCATGGGAGCACGAAGTGGAACATTAGTCGCTTTGATTTCTTTGCAGGTCTTACAATTTCCGATGTACGATTTAACCTGGGTATACATACGAGGCCAATAGTAAAATTTACGAATGTTAAACAAGGTTTTTGCTAGACCTCCATGAGATGAGGTAGGAGGATTGTGGGCCCTTGCAATACACTCGTCAGTGTATTCCTCAGGTAACCACAATTTCCAGACCTCACCCTCTGAAGGAATGTCAAGATCCAAACAAGCCAATCGTTTATAAACCCGACCAGAAATTACTTTCAGATCAGGCAATGTACCGTCTGCTTCGGTAACCAGATTTACCAACTCCAAATATCGAGAAGTGTTGAAGAAAGGGGAATTAAGATCTAATTCAGGCACTGGACATAGTTCAGAAATGATATCGACAGAGTCACGTCTTGATAGAGTGTCAGGAACAGTATTTAATTTTCCTTTTCGGTACTCAATATCAAAGACGTAACCCTGCAATTTCAGGCTCCAACGAGCCAATCGACCAGAAAGGTCTTTTTGTTGCATTAACCATTTTAATGAAGCATGGTCAGTTATGATCTTAAAGGCCTGACCCTCGACATACGCTCTAAACTTCTTTACCCCCAGTACGGCGGCTAGACACTCTTTCTCACTAGTGGAGTAATTGCGCTGCGCAGAATTTAGCTTTTTGGACATGTACGCTATGGGATGTTCCATACCGTCCATGTCACACTGCATTAATACACAACCTATACCGTCGTTGCTAGCGTCGCACTGGAGAGTAAAGGGTTTAGTATAGTCGGGGTTTATGAGGACTGGTGCTGAGATGAGAGCATTTTTGAGGTTTACAAATGCTATTTCAGCTTCGGGTGTCCATACGAATTTATTAGAATTTTTCTTCAACAAATCTGATATTGGAGAGGACATAGCAGAGAAATCAGATATAAAACGGCGATAATAACCCGCCATACCCAGGAAACGTCGAATCTGTTTGGACGTACGCGGTGTAGGAAATTCAGAAATAGCTAGAGTTTTATCAGGATCAATTTTCAACGTACCACCTCCCACAACATATCCCAAATATTTTACCTCCGGCAAGAGAAACTTACTTTTTTCCATGTTTATCGTCAAGTTCGCACGTCTAAGACACTGGGAGATATCTTCTAACAGTTTCAGATGGGCCTCAAAGGTATCTGTAACTATTAGAAGATCATCCAAGTATACGAAGACGCACGACTTGAGATGTGGAGGAATTACTTGGTCCATCAATTTGGTCATTGTTTGCGGCGCATTGCACAGTCCGAAAGGCATTCTTACGAACTGATACAATGGCCGCCCTGGGACCGTAAAAGCAGTTTTCTCTCGGGAGTGTTTTTCTAACGGTATCTGCCAGAAAGCGTCTTTCAGATCCAAACTGGAAATGAAATTACTTTGTGGCAGACGACTCAAGATCCCATCTATCTGTGGAAGGGGGTAAGCATCCTTCTTAGTAACTGTATTGACCTTTCTACTATCCAAACAAAGACGATTCTTCCCAGGTTTGCGAATTAAGACCACCGGACTTGACCATGGGCTGTTTGAAACCTCTATAATACCCAGAGACAACATCCTATCCAGTTCTTCTCCCATCAGTTTCTCAATGGCGGGCGATATTGGATAGTGTCGTTGCTTGATGGGAGCTGCAGTCCCCACATCAATAACGTGTTCCAACAAATGTGTTCGACCCAGACCCATTTTTGAAAATGATGGTAGAAGCTGAATAGTGTTTTGTAGACGTGTTTGATTGTCCATAGACAATTCTGAAATTCCTGACTCCGTAGTCGAAAATGTAGGTAAGTTAAATATCGGGTTAAACAAACCAAAAGCGTTAAAGAAATCTATACCTAGATATAGATTTTGAGTCAAAGACGGGATAATGAAGACATCCAGGGTTCTGACTTGGTTCATAAATGAAATCTTTGTTTTTACAAACCCCAAGATCTTCTGTCTTTGGCCATCGGCAGTACGAACTACGGCAGACGAATAAGTCAGAAGGTCTGGAGTCTGTACGATTTCTTTAGCAAAATCACCACCAATTACAGTCAAAGACGCTCCACTATCCAACAGTCCAGTATGTTGTTTACCCAATATTGACACTGTGGCATAAGATCTCACATCGTTGTCCAATTTCACAATAGAGGAAATGGTTTTAGTTTTAAACAAATGACGTTGTTGCCAATAAATACGAGAACGGAGCGCAGAGCGCGATGGAAGTTTCAAAGATGATAATGAATCGGCAAATATATTTGAGCGTATTTTCAGGTATTCGTTCAATCGTTGTTGGAACGATTTGATTTTGGTCCATAATGGAGGTGGTTCAGTATGAACGGGTGTTCGTTTCAATAATTTCATATCAGTATCATGAGTGGGTACCCAATCATTAAAAGTCGCATTTGTAATCGGTGTTTCAGGGGTGACGATAATGGAATTATTATCTGTTTCGTCTCTGTTTGAAATACTTACAGGTAGAGTATTCCAAGAGTGTTCTATCGAATTGGATGTTGAAGCTCGGTTCAACAGTGTATTGTGTACTAATAGGTTATTGGGACTAGTTGATGAAATATTTGAAGGATCAGGAGACAAATTAAATTTGGTCTTAGATGAATCTAAGACAGGTCTTGGGAGCGAGAAAAGGTGTTGGGATTCTGGCCCCCCCTTCGGTTTCCCTGACAATTTTCACAATTAGGACACAACACATCGTCCTTCCCACATCCCCAACAAAACAATCGCTGAGATTCACGACAATCGTGCCACCGATGACCAGGTCGTTTACAGTTCCAACAAATAGTTGAACTGGTTGTTCGTCTCATATTAGGGGCGGGCTGTATTGCCGCGAGTTCGTTAGATGTAATTGGTAACGGTTCAGTTGGCAATTCGCTAATTTGAATTTGTGGGAATTCACGTTCCAAGTCCACTTCTGACACCGGTCTAGATGGTCTAATATTATAATCTCGTGGTCTGGTTATTGATTCGGCCCATAATTTTTCACGATCACGGCAGAGCTGGCGCAGATGTTCCAGCCCATAAATGGTAACATATAGTAGCTCCCTTCTAATTTCCAATCGTAAATTGTTGCGTATCAAGGATAATAACTCTGCGTCCGACATCGGTACTCGAAGTTTATCTGCCAGTCGATAAATTGATTGTAAGAATTCGTCAAACAATTCAGTGGGCCGCTGTTTTCTGGCCCTCATCCGCTCCTTTACCTCTTCGTCCGTCTGCCGGTCCTGAAATTCTATTCGAAGAGCATGACACAAGTCAGTCCAAATAAGCTGTCGGTTCTGGCGAAAATATCTCCAGAACCAATCAGCTGCTCGATCTGTGAATAACAGGTACAGACAACGGGTGACAATAGTAAAATCGTTATTTAAACACATCTCTGTCAGCCGCTCTATCCTGAAGATAAATGCTTCAACATCCAGACCATCGGGTCTGCCTGAGAACGTTACGTTCCAATTTCTAACTGTAGTAGAGTGCTGATCGAGATGTGTTCGTGTTCTAGCTGGAGCAAGAGCAGGATGAGGTTCAGCGAACATTGGTGGTACTGGTACATTATTTTGCACAAACGCATTTACTGGCGTGTAATTTGAATGAACCGATGAATGACGCGGGGTGGTGGGTGATACTGCAATTGGTGCTAGAGGTAACAACACTTCCGGTGCTGGAGCACGTGATTGCATCATTGAGTGATTAATTCTCGAAATTTCCTGATCGATGTGTGCATTTACCGCTTCCTGAAAACCGTGATCTTCCGCTGCAGCGGCACCATATATGGGAGATCGTTGAGCTATATTCACTCGCACTTCATCGGCGAGTCGGGATGGTGGAAGACGGTTTGCCAAGGGAGTGGACGAGGGTTGATTTCCGGTACTGGAACGACGTTGCCAACCTGCGGTAACAGATCGAGTCACAGGTCGCGGTGGAGGTGGCACTATTGTATAATTATTTTTATCTATCCCTCGAGGCAACCTCTGTAATTCTGCACGCTCACAAGCGGCTCGACAAATCGGGCAGGTGCGATTCTGCAACAACCAGTCGTTGAGGCAGATGTCATGAAAGAGATGGTTACACCGAGTGAGAAGTTTTACGTCGGCCGGCACTATTTCGTGTTGACAAACAGCACAAGAGCTGGACCTATCCAGAACGTCAATCTTATCAGTGGCAGACATTATGAATACTCAAACCGCCGCACAGGACCAGATCAATAAATGCACGTTTATGGAGAGCGAAACGAAAATGATTACACCATCGATGTGAACGCCGAATCCAAATAAACAATTCAATTATCAACAGAAAAGATTATTTTATTCCACTATTTGATTACTTTGAATATTTTACAGCAGAATTTAAAAAAAAAGATTATATGGAAATTTAGCGTTTCAAACCTCAAACAGCTGCGCAATGTCTGACCAATTCGTCAATTATATTACATAAGATTTATTATTGTCTTGATATTATTTCTTTACTAATTACAATTGTTTTCCAAGATGCTGAAATAGGAACAGAACAAAAATAAACGGTGAGATTGGAGAGAAAGAAAGTATACTACAAATATGGCAGAAGATGGCAATTACGAAAATTTTCAGACTCAATTCAGGGCAGGTCTGACGGTTCCCTATACTCGAATATGAGTGACCAAAAAAAAAGTGCGGCAAGCCTACCGGTTTGACAAGGAGAATGCTTGATATTAACAAAATCGAATTAAAGAAAATTATATATAAAAAAACAAATCTTAACCTACTATGTAATTAAATTAAATTAATACTATGGAAATGGAAAACAAGGATCAAAGGCAATTGGCGGACCGATACGGACACTTTGACCTTGACAATTCGAAAAAAAAACAATTAAAAGTAAAACTCACGTTTATTAGTTCTCGGGTGGGTACTACTAACCTACAGAAATTTTATATATTCTAATAAAGCAAATCTATATCCCTACACTGAGTACCCATCCAGAACTTTTTGTGCCTTTGATTTGTTTTAAATTTCCGTGTTTTGTGCCTTAATTCCTATTTTATTTCTTCTGCGTATCCTGAGGTTGGTATGGTTCAAGTAAAATTTCCTTAGTATCCTGAATAGTTTCTATTTAGTTTGTTGGATATTATTACTTTCTTGACTAAAATTTTCTTGAATGCCATTAATTGATTTGGTTATTTATCTTTAATTATATTTGGGTTTGTTGTATTTTATTAATTTCTTGATTTGACGTTATCTAAAAAAAATTTGGAGAAAACAATAAATTAGTTTCTGATTCCTATCAGCAGTTTTGTTTGCTAATTAGTTCTTTCTTTAATTTTTTTATTTATCTATTCAATAATGATCTATTTAATATTTATATATTCAATATTTATTTATTCAATATTTATTATTCAATATTTATTATTCAATATTTATTATGCAATATTTATTATTCAATATTTATTATTCAATATTTAGACGGAGGACGGACGGACGGATCAATCAAGGGGGGAGATCACCACACATGGGGTTGGAAGTGGTGATCGCCTGTCTTTCCTTAATAGTTTGTTGTTTTTATGTGGTGGTGGGAACAAAGAAAAAGTTTAAATAACCTACGTTAAGGGATGGGAAATCAGAAAGGAACAGGGGAGAAGAGGGGAGGTAAAAGGATGGGAAAAGGTAGGGTGGGAAAGGAATAAGATGGGGTAGGTGCTGATGGGATTTCACCCAGCAGACAAGTGCTGACGGGATGGCCAGAAGATAAATCCTCTGGTCCACCATTCGATCGACAGCACCCGCCAACTGCGATCCATACCACCAACACATACGGGCAAGGTGCTATGACCTGAGTGGATCCAGTCAACCACGGCATAAAAGCTGAGCGGGCATCTTCCCTCAGTAGCTGATCGGGCTACTTTGGAAAATGTCCCTCAGTATTATCCATGGGGAACCGAAACACTCAGGCCATAGGAAACCGATATTGTCGGGAGGGGACTCTAACTATTAGACAATATCAGTTCGGACTGGACTCTGAGGACACCACGAACCCGAAGCCTGACCAGGTGACCAGACTCGGACGAGAATTGGCGTATACACCAATACACGTCAGTCTAGGTCTGGCACCTGAATCACCTTCGGCCCTCGTGACATCGCCAGAAACCCAGCCCGTAACTAGGGTCCGTGGGGTTGTAATGCCCATTGGGAATACTTCCTAAGAAATATTCCCACCCTTGCGTTAACAAAAAAAAACAAAAGGGAGAAACATTGCTGGAGGCGTAGGGACGCAACTCCCCATCAAAGAAAAGTCTGAGGGATCTCAGACTTCCTTTGCTCCTGCGCGTTTGAAGCAGGGAACTGCTTCTACGCCGCCAGAGTCTTTACTATTGTTTTAGTGGAAATAAAGTTAATTATGAAGAAAAATTTTTTAAAAAAAAAATTTTTCAAAATTTTTTTGGAAAATATGGAGGGACTCCTCCAGAGTCCTACATTGCTGTAGGGACCCTTAGAGAAGCCCCACGTTGGGCGCCAATTTGTAATGAAGCGCTTTCTCATTGGCGAACCAATGAGAAGGACATAGCAGGAAGCGTACCTAGCGAGATTGATTTTCTTGCCCCAAGCTAGCTGCAGCCCATGGGAACGATAAAGAAACCCTGCTACTTCAGCACAAATACAGAAATGTACGCTATTAACGAAAATATTCAGAAATGGAAAGAAATACAAGTGGAAAAATGGAGACTCTGGCGACCCCGGTTGCGAAAGGCCCACGATCAACACGTCCAACCCCCACGTTCACTCACATACGCCCACACACACACACACACACTCACATTCACACCCCTTTATCATTATGACCTAAGTAATAAAAATAAATTTACTCACCCCATGATTAAACCCCGTCCTCCTATTCTGCTTCCATCAGCCCTCCATCCGCACGTGGATCACGTTAGGAATCTCTCGACAATATTTGGTATGATAACAAGGTTGAATGAAATTGCACGTACAAACGTGGTACGAAATGTTAAGTAGAAACGTTATGTATATTCGTAAAATTTTGTTGGATCAAAAATGAAGTAATTGATGTAAAATAGTGTTGAATCAAAAACTGATGTAATTGATGTAAAATATTGTTGAATCAAAAATGATGTGTAGAAACGTTATATATATTCGTAAAATTTTGTTGGATCAGAAATGAAGCAATTGATGTAAAATATTGTTGAATCAAAAAAAATGGTAAGTAGAAACGTTTTATAAATTTGTAAAATTTTGTTGGATCAAAAAAATGAAGTAATTGATGTAAAATAGTGTTGAATCAAAAACTGATGTAATTGATGTAAAATATTGTTGAATCAAAAATGGTAAGTAGAAACGTTATATAACTTCGTAAAATTTTGTTGGATCAAATATGATGTAATTGATGTAAAATTCTGGCTGAATCAAAAATGATGTAATGGATGTAAAATATTGTTGACTCAAAAATGATAAGTAGAAACGTTGTATCTGGTTGTAAACATAAGCGCCGAATCAAGTTACAATCACAGGTGAGTATGGTAACAATTATAGCAATTACGGACGAATACGTTGACATATAACGGTTGCAGGATGTTTTGAAATCAAGAACAAAATGTAATAAATTGTACCAGTACTAGTTAAATTATTCGTTGAATAGAACTGTAATAATTTTGTATCAATGAAGGTGAAGCAATACGGTAAAAGGTAATGGTTGACGCATGCGTTGAAATCCAAAAAAGATGTAATAAATTGTACCAATACTAGTTAAATTATTTGTTGAGTCAGAACTGTAATAATGTTGTATCAATGATGGTGGAGCAATCCGGTAAAAGGTAATTGTTGACGTAGGCGTTGAAATCCCAAAAAAAAAGATGTAATCAATTGTACCAATACTAGTTAAATTATTTGAGGAATTAGAACTGTAATAATTTTGTAACAATGATGGTGAAGCAATACGGTAAAAGGTACTGGTTGACGTATGCGTTGAAATCCAAATAATGATGTAATAAATTGTACCAATACTAGTTAAATTATTTGTTGAGTCAGAACTGTAATAATGTTGTATCAATGATGGTGGAGCAATACGGTAAAAGGTAATTGTTGGCGTATGCGTTGAAATCCCAAAAAAAAAGATGTAATCAATTGTACCAATACTAGTTAAATTATTTGAGGAATTAGAACTGTAATAATTTTGTAACAATGATGGTGAAGCAATACGGTAAAAGGTAATGGTTGACGTATGCGTTGAAATCCAAAAGAAGCAATAAATTGTAATAATACCAGTCAAACTATTTGTTGAGTTAGAACTGTAATAATTTTGTACCAAATGATGGTGAAGCAATACGGTAAAAGGTACTGGTTGACGTATGCGTTGAAATCCAAATAATGTAGTGCAAATAACAAACACGAAGGTACTATCATACAAATTTATTTAACAGTAATCTGATTCACTATCATCTGCCAGTTAGTTTAATTTAATTAATTATTCTATACATTGGTATTGGAAAAAAATATGTACATACGATGAAAAGAAAATTGTTCATCCATCTACCACTATATTAATATTATCAACTTCTTAGATTACTGATTTTGTAATTTGATATTCTACACTATAGGACAACACTATTCTTAATTAATTTAACAATTTAAAAGCTTTTATAGTTCGAGTTACGTTAATTATGACTAGAAACACGTATCAGAAAAAAAACCAAAACATGAGACAACTCCGTTACACCGAGTAGTTACGATTTTTCGATTTCAATTGGTTAGACTATGTCGTTTAGATTTTTTTTCTTTAATAATTAATTTGATACCCTATTGACATTGAAACTTTTCACAGTTTTTATAACTTAACATGAATTTAAAACTTTTTATAATTTTTATAACTTAACATAAAGTTAGTAATTTAGAATTTTTATTTAACATGAATTTAATAAGTTAGAATTTTCATAACTTAACATGAATTTAATAAGGTAGAATTTTCACACGACAATAAACGAGATAATAAGTAACTCAAATACCCGGTCTCAACATAACACATCCGATGTCAAATTGAACACGCATCAAAACAAAGAGTCACCATTGAAAAAAAAAAACTCACATGCGTCGCAGTTTATATACGTATATATATTGTTGGTTGTTAATTTACGCAACACAAACAAATAGAAATATTTTTATTTCGTTTAACATTTATTAAATTGAATTTTTCTGTATAATTAAGACGTACCGTTGTGTGGCCTTTCCTTCTTGTTATTTGAAAACTCATAAAACGGCACAAAACATATATATTTTTTTTTGGTTTGTTAATTTAACTAACACGGCACAATAAATTCCAATAGAAAAAGGAAATCAAAACTAAAAGAGTTTAGACTTCTACAACACAAACATATAGATTTTATTTTTTTGTTTGTTTTGTTTTAAATTAAACTAGCACAACACAACATATGAACTTTTACTCAAATTGGCCGGATTTTTAAAATTCAAATTTTTCATTCCCAAAATTTTAAATGCCAACTCATTAAATTTACAATGACATCTCCACAAGTCAATGTCATGAATTCCAAATAGATAATCGAATGATAAATCAAGACTAAGAGAGGGAACGATGTACAGTGGCTCATTATATAGTCAAATTTTTTTCCTCGAAATAACTCGAATACAGTGTTTTAGATGTAATATAATTAATTTACATCAGATTTTCAAATTGTTGGGAACTTATTATAGTTCACAAAATCGTTTGCCATTTGACAATATTGTACGAAGATATGGTTTGGACACAGAATATTTCCGACACATCCATAATATGTATAATTGAATTCAAAATGAATCAAATACAGATGCGATCAATGTTATGATGTTTAGACATTTAATAACTACATTCGGCAATATCAATACAGTGAAGTTCAGATCAATCACGGAAGGATTGTTTAAAGCAAAACACTCATACAAAGACAAATCAAATGTTTAACAAAGCAAAAATAGTAATTCATTGTATGTTGACGATTGGAAACAAAATACACGTAGCCGTTATGAGGTTTTGAAAATTTCGTTGTTTCATTACGGTTTGTGTTTTAGAGAAAAATTCAAACCCAAGTAGTATGGCGAGAACAGTCGAATGGAAATATAGCGCGCGTCAATTTTAGTGTGTGGTAAGATTAAATTCTGATTGAAGTTTAGCGGTTATACGGATGATGATTAAAGAAAATTATCAATTAATTCAAATTAACCAATATTATATTACATTAATGAATAAATAAATCAGGGTAATTAGTGCCATTTTCTTTCTCCTATACGTTTGTCCACCTATTGCAGATTTAGTCAGATTTTAAGAAATATAAGGACGCTATGAGTTAAGGAAACTACACGACACATGAATATTGATGATGAAGGGATGAGAAACCATTACATGCGGTACGGATTAATATAAGGAACAACAACTAAGGAAGCTGCGACTATAATATGCTATATTATCCCAGACTATCCATTACAGTAGATTTCATGTAATTTCATTTTGATTTAGAAAAACATAAAAAGCTGATAATATTTAATCATAAGTTCGTAACGATCGGCCCAGTAATTTTAGTATATTATATCAACATGAAAATCTAAACATGGCCGTGCCCCAATAATAATAATAATTGGGTCATACGGTAGCTCAAAATTTATAACGCAAATTGTACTTTTTTGATTTTTGTGTTGGTATGTGTATTTTTTTTTGTGATTATTATTTTTTTTTTTTTTCTCATTTAAAATAAAATTTTATTTTAAATCAGGCGATGAAAGTATAATTAAAAAGATACAAAAGATAGAAAATTCTCGTTTAAAAACAAGATCAATCTGTTCAATCCATTGTCGTTTATATTTTGATCGAAGAGTATCAAATTGTTATCAGTAGTGTTACCATGACAAGTGAAGTCAATATTTACACTAAAAATCAAGTGAACCGAAGAAAGAGAATTGTGTGAGACTCAGTTCTAACAAATAAAAAGCATTGAATTCAACTTAAGAGGCTCATTTTGGACAGCACTTTAACGAATGCAAACAATAGAGAAAAAAATTAACATTTAACGGTTCTGCAAAAACTACAACCGAAAAATCCCTGATGGATTAACCGTAGGACCAATAAATAGTGAAAGCTACATTGTATGATTTTTGTATTCGTTCTAGAAGTTTTAAAGTGTCATTTACAGCAGTCGTTGAAAAAATGGTTTGGCAAATTCTAGTACGCGCAGATGATACTGGATACCAACGAATATTATGGAGAAAATCACCGAACGAGATTCTTAGCATATTTTAATTACAAATATTTATCTACGGCACAGCAAGTGCAACCTTTCTCCCACAGAAAGATTTAAAGAAATCTATTTAGGTGCCACATATCACATTAAAAATGGCATGTATGCGTGAATGAACTAAGCTAACTCTGCAGGTGCAGAGTCCTTTGAAGAAGCTACAAAAATCAAAACCGAAATAAACCATATTTTGTCAGAATCTGGTTTTCAACATTAAAAGTTTCAAAAGTTTATTGATAACCAATAAAAAATAATAATTAAATAACACTTCCAGAAACCATGATTCAATTAACTTTCTAGAAATCGAAAAAACAAACTCAGTAAAGGTTTTGGGACTATACTGGAACCCGGTAACAAACCGTTTTCAATTCAAAATCAATCTAGATGAACAGCAAATTACTACCAAAAGCGTAATGCTTGCAGAATCAAGCCAACGTTTTGACCCTTTAGGATGGCTGGCTCCAATTACTATCAAAATAACATATTTCTGCAAACTTTGCTAATTAAAAATTGGAGAGTATATTGAAATAGTATTTGAACAAACTACCAATGCCTCTATTGCAGCACTCCGAAGATGACGGGACGTATAAAAAAAATTAATAGTGAAAATGGAACCAATTTTATTGGAGCTATTTTTAAAAGCAAATGCTAATATATTTTCTAGTTTTTTCTATCAGATCATATACCTTTTAAATTCATCCCACCAAGCACACCCCATTTTGGAGCAATATGGGCAGCAGCGGTTAGAAGGATCACATATCATCTGAAAGGGTCACAATTAGACACATACTTACTACTGAAAAAATATCAACCCTACTAGTAAAAATGGAAACCATGGCTAACTCAAGACCCCTTTGCATACTCTCCAACGATGATACCGATTATGTAATACTATTTAATACTCCTATAATTTAATTCATAACAGTGTTAAAAGGAAAGGAAATAAAATGTTTTTGTTTAGTTTTATGGAAAATAAAATAATAGCAGTGAGATTCAATTACCAGCAGCACCCTCAGTCTTTGTTATAAACTATTCCTTGATAATGTCTCACTGTTGGCTGCTCGAAAAAAAAGCTTAGAAATAATTATTTAAGTGTAGTTTAATCACGGAACATTTTAATATGGCAAAGTTTTAATCTTTTGTCTCATAAGCTCCTCTAAGAAAACTTAATAATTATATAATAATTAACGATAATTATCACTAACGGCTTTTATTATATCAGTTCAATCTACAAATAAATTTATCTTTCATCAAATTCTTTCAAATAAGTTCATTTTTCAAATATTTGCAAAAAATAGGAATAATAGTTTTCTGAACACCCATTCTGCATAAATATCTATCAATAGCTATACAAACTCAACTAATTAATTCTGTAGTTCCCCAAACAATAATTAAACATCTATTCCAGTACCACCCATAATTCAATTTACATTATTATCTTATCAAAACGCAAACAATTATCTCTCGGTTTATTTTTTAATTAACTATGAAAATAACAATATAAAATTTGAACAAACAAAACGAAAGCAGACAAATAGGAAACGGAAATTTATTCAATTATCTCCTCAATACTTGTTAAATAATTAAAATAATAATTAAAACGAAAATAATTCCTTATTTGATTTTCAATATAAATTGAATTTTAAAAAAAACTGTTTTTTATCAGATAAAAAGTTATAATTTTCTTATCTTTATTACAAAGGAATTTGATCGAAATATTTATACATTATGGTTACTTTATCCTCGGTAAACAACCGCCTAAGGATTATTTATAAAAGTAAATTTATTACCTGTTATTATCAAAAGCACAAGCATTGACCATCGTAAATCCAAAACTCTTGAGTATTGCATATCTTACAAATGTTATAAAAATAAATTTTATTTCAAACGAACAAACCAACAAAAATTTATATATATAAAAATTTTTTATGGCTATAACTTAGCTTATAATTTTTTGGATTTTCTTTTTTTTCCACTTTTTCGATAAAATTTATTTGGTTTCTATACACCGAGAAAACAAAAAAACAACAAAACTAAAGAAAAACTTTTTTAATCTTATTTTATTTTCACTAAAATCTTTTTTTTTTCGTTTTGAATTATTGCACTGTAAAAGCTTTATATTTTAATTTTAAAATTTTTTTATTTAAATAAATTTTTTGTAATTTTTTTAAATCACTTAAAAACATTTTTGATTTAGTTCCAAGTTATGTTTCTTACAAAAAAAAATTTCACATAAAATAAAAATAAGTTAAAAGCTTTTCAACCACGTGTATGTACACTAATCGATTCGTGTGTAATTTAGAAAAAAAAATTTAAAACAATTTAAGTTTGTTCACAAAAACCAACGATTTTGATCGACAAGAAAAAACAAAATATTTCCAAAAGTTAAATTTTCACTCAAATAAAATTGAAAAAAATTTTTCCACGAATATTTCCAAACAAATGATTTGATACGAATTTTCTTATTTTATTGTTTTTAACTCGAACTTAAACCCGTTACGATCTAAACATCACGAAGAAATGATAGTTGAAATATTTAAGACTTTCAGGGAAAATCTGTAAGTGAATAAAAAACAATAAAAATAGAAGAAAAAAGCTTTAAGCACAATACCAAGAAAAAATTAATCTGTTCAGTTATTCCTCACATTTTCATTGTATTAGTATGCACATGTGCTTAAAACAAGAACTTTTTTCCCCAGTTCTAGATATCTGAGTTGAACGACAATCGTGTTTTATTTTATATTTTCGCTTGTCAGTGTTTTTGAGATTGTTGTCTTCACAGGTCTTATGGATCGAATGTTAAGGATTCTAATTGATAACTATTGTTTGTTTACGTAATAATTTTACGTAATTTTGTTTCATGTAAATCTACACCGGTATGGGAGATAGTTGTTGATTAAATTTACTTAAATTAATTAGAATAAATAATTAAAGTTCGTTGTAATGGGAGCAGTTTTTATTTGTTGTGTAATTGCTTTCTAACGATGTTGAGTTGAAGTTTGTTTTTATTGTTCACGTTATGGTTATTGTTGTTGTTTTTGATTGAGGTTTTTTGATTTATTGTGCTAACAGTAGGTTTTTATGAGCTGTTAATGTGAAATATAATGTGATTTAGCATCATATTGTGAAGTCTTTTAAAATTGTTTTAACAGTAATAATAGGGAAAAATGAAATAAATTTAAAAAAACGAATCGAATTTGGAATGGGCGTTGTATGTTGTATACTCGTAAAATCATTTAAAGTATATTTGACCTCTATGGAACAGATTTTATAAATTTCAATTTATTTGTAAATAAAAGACTTGTAAAAGTTGGTAGGTTAGTGGAAAAACATTAGGGTGAAAGAAAGAGAAAAAAACAAGGTTCTGGGACTTTTCGGATGTTTGAAAGATGAAACTCTTCTTGGGCTATTAAATATTTCATTGACTGAAATATGCGGACTGCATGAATTTCAACTTGAGGAATACTGGGATATGTTTTCATACATCTAGAGTGTTTGACTCTGGAATTGAATACCATGCCCATAAAATTAGCCATATATTTTCTAATGGCGTAAGTTTTTTTTTAGTATACGGGTTGGGTTCTCTGCTCTACTGCCCTCTGATACTGCTCTCTGATATAACGATAAATTGATATATCGATATTTCTATTACCGATTTATCGATACTTTATCATTCCGATATTGTTATTCGATATATTTTGAAATATCAATAATATATATATTGATACTTTACCCGGCACTTTTTGCTATTGTAAAATGCAAAGCTAGAAAAGCGGAAGTAGAAATCTAAATCTTCCGTTATCAAATTTTAGTTATGTTCAAAAAATTAACAGTAAAACATATCTTAAAATATATTAGACAAAACAGGAATGATGCAGTGAGCCGCAAGTAAAACGTTAAATATAAATTAAAAATTGATAACACTTGTTTTTATTTCGTAGATATGATTTGACCTCAAAAACAAGTGTTATCAATTTTTAATTTATAATAAAATGTTTCGTCAAGTGCCAACAGTCGACACAATTGAATTTATAAAATATGTAATATCACAAAAGAATATTCTAAGCATTTCTTCACATAAAAACAACCAACCGAAGAAATGAATCAAGCTTAAAGCCTGTATTATTGAAAGTCAATTTGGAAGAATTAAATAACAAAATGGTATGCAATGAGGTCTTCCCACCGCAGTAAAGTCAGCGGTAAATGGAATGAAAATAGAAAAATTTCTGGAGAAGCTGATATGGCACTGAAGCCATTAAAGATACATACTTGGTAATTTAAAGAAAAATGATACCTTGTTAGGAGCATGAATGAGATTTTTCAATAAATAATGTAGATTTGAGAAAAATGCCAAAAGCATGGTAAAATGCAGTGATGCCATAATTGTTATACCAGTAGATCTAAAACAAGTACAAACATTATTACTTCGGTCTGAAAGACCTAAGTATTACATTCATGAGCCAAAAGTGAAATTCTTACCCCCACTTTTTTGGCATTTCTCGACGTTTTAGGACCTACTGATTCTAAAAAATCAAAAAAAAATGTATGTCTGTCTCTCGGCCGGCCGTCCGTCCGGCCGTCCGTCGGTCATTACCTACGCTGCAGGGAAAACCGCGGGGGGGATTTAAAAAATTTGTTTTTCTAAAAATAGGTACACTCAAGGGACAGGTCCTAAAGGACGCTTTGTTCGATAACTGTACCGAAAGTGTGTCAAAAAATCATTATGTGTGTCAAAAATAGCAAATATTAATATTTTTGGCTTAAAAAACGTTCATTTTAAGTGATTACGAGTAGAAACATTAAATTTGGGGAAATCTTGATGGTAGGGATTGGTATGTGAGATCAAGAACTAGATTATTGCATTATAAGTTTGTCAAAAAAATGTTGTCAAGTGTGTCAAAAGAAAGATTTTTATTTATTTCTTGACCCAATATTCTGGAAAAAAATAAAATTAATTATTTGTTTGAAATGAAATTTTATGATTATTATATAGAGAATTATGGTATTATAAGTTTGTCAAAAAGATAATGTCAAGTGTGTCAAAAAATGATTTCATTTATTTTTTTAGCCAAGTTTTCGGAAAAAAATGTAGCTGTTTTGATGACGTATATGTAATTACAAATGAAATTGGACATGGACATTTTTGAATTTGTTATAGTTTTTGAAATATTTTTGGAATTTTGAAAAAGGTTTGTATTTTTGTAATAATTTTTGCAGCATTTTTATAATTTTGGAAAAAGTTTTAATTTTTGATTTTGTAAGAATTTGGAATATTTTTGGAATTTTGAAAAATTTTAAATATTTGATTTTATTCTAATTTTTAGAATATTTTTGGAATTTTGAAAAAAGTTTGATTTTACTTCATTTCAAGTTTGAAAGAAATATGAATTTGTGATTTTGTAATATTTCCTCGAAACGCTAAATGGAGAGGTTTTTGAGCAGTTAGCTGAGTGTATCATCTTTTCACTAAATTATGTTAATTTATGATCTGTTATAATTTTCCGACAACGTATTGATGTTTCGTGTTAGTTTTGTAATAAATTTATAAACAGAGATAAAAATACAATGAACTTTAACAAAGAGTTATGTTTGATATACATCGCTGCCCAAAACTAAAAACCATGTCCTCATAAAAGTTTTTTGCCGAAAACTATATCAAAATCCTAAACCCAGACCGAAGTCTTGATACCTTAGAGCTTGAGATTTCAGCCCCTTCATATTTTTTTATTATTAACGCTAGTTAAAGTGAAATCAAGTGAAGTTAGTCTGGAGATGGAGGATATTACAATTAGAAATGTCATCATTGTAAGACTCAATAATTGCCTTTGTCGCAAATTGAAATTCGGTATAGAAAATTGAAGCAGAAAATAAAGAATTAGACCTTGTAAGGAGTTTTCGGTAAGTTGTTCGAATAATGACAAATAAATAGGTTCGACAAGAAACAAAAATAATTATGAAATGAACTTGGGCAGGATAGATAGTCAAAATGATTGTTGACGGAATGAACCGAAATCAAACCTGTATGCTGACAACCAGAATAATTTACCAATGCTATTGAAGGATTAGTAGGTCTGAATTGACCGCTCGTGGGAATATATTGCAGAAAACAGAAGGAGATAGGAGATGCCTAAAGCTAATAATAGATACAAAGAAGGTTAAGAAACAAGAAAAACAAGCGTCAGTCAGAGCTTCAGCTGAGAACATTTCTATTCCTCAAAATGTCTATTCAAACTTTCTCCTTCCTTCTTTCCTTATATCTACTATGTTGGGCGTTTTAAACGTAGTCCATAAATTACCCTCATTAAATGTGCTGAGACACTACTTTGTGTACAACCTCTAGTAACGGTTAGGCTGATATTGTAAGCGTGTTTTTTTTTAAACCTTTGGTTTTTAGCATTACTCTTTGTAAGCTTGCGATCAATATTGCATTTTAGTTGTTGTTGAATGCTTCATCAATCTTCATCAATATCAAAAAAGACAGTATTAATAAATTCTTGTGCGTATCTTTCTTTTTTAATAAAATGTGTGTAGTGGGAATATGTGTCACAACAACACACAAAAACCTTTTAAGACTAATCACTAAGGTCCCACAACAACAAACCTTCAAAATTGTTCTTCGACGTAAATCTTTCTTTACTTGTGTTTTTTTATATTTTTTGTCACAGAATGGATAACTTTAAACAATAAATACTATCACATATAAATTATGACATTGGCCAATATTTTATGATAGGATGGAGAAAATAAAAAAGAGATAAAAGGTAAATAGCAAAATTTTTAATAAAATTTGCTGAAACAAAACCCCATTTTCTATAATCAAGTTAGTGGCATATTCTTTGATCTTTCGACGGACTGTTTTGCTCAGTGCCCGCACATACGAGTTATATGAAGGCTCGTTTCTTCGAGCAAACAACTGCGTATCACCATCAAGGAATATGCCCCAGCTAACATTGAGGGTGCTACCGTTGACTGAATACAATTCATTCACCACCACTCTTAATATGATATCTCAGGTTAACTCTTATGTCAGTAGCAGGGACTGGAGTACGCGGGGTTGTCACACACGTAGACCAAAAATAAAAAACATTTAAAAAACCATAAAAACTAATCTCTCCATGTCTAGTCTATACGATCGCCTATTGCCTAGTCTACATTCTTGACTCGATAAAAAACCTAAACCTATTTTTAAGGGTATAGTAAAACCAATTCTCACAAACTAACTCTTCATAAACTGGCAACCAATTGCTTTTAATTGTGGGCTCGTTGTTTTTTTAAGCAACAAAGTTTAAAATTCGTATGGAAGTCAAGACGATCGAAATTCGGTATTCTGGTACATCCTACAAATAAATGACTTTGAAACTCAACGTTATGGATATAGACAATCAAACTCTTTTCTTTACAAATAATGGATTATACGGGGATCTCCTGAAGTAAATGCCAAATTACACACCAATTCAGTTTCAATTTTCAACCAAACATGGCGTTGTTAATAGAATTGTTACTGAAGGAAGGTTACTCTTTGCACGTCAAAAACGATAAGCTCCAGAAATGCATAGGACGCTTAAACCGAGTTTAGATACACAAACTTAGTTGGGTTATGCAGACAATCATCATCATTTGTTTTTTTACCTGTCGTTAAGATTTGTGTAGTCCAGGCAATTTTTAAATTTCGACACCCAATAATTACATTGTGCGACAAATGGTAGGGGTCAGTGATCCGCTGGGGTTCTGACTACCGGGAAAAGTTATATCGGTAAAAAAAAGTTATATGTGTCCCAGCGTTTCGCTGGGTCACGTCTAGGAATCGAGATATATCGATTTGAAGTTAGTATGTATCATATAGGGGAAATAGTCACGTTTTGGGAACATAACTCGAGAACATCTAGTCCTGTTTTACTGAAACAAATTTAGAAAAATTAAAAATTACAATTCCTCTAATCTACTTATACACTATTTCTTTACAAAATCAACAGTTTCGCAGTTATAAATAAATTTATAAAGAAAAAAATAAGTTTTTTCCTAAAAAATAAAAAAAATGGATTTTAAAAAATCATGAAAAATTCAAAACGGGAAAAAGTGTCAAGTCTTATTACTTTGACGTAAAGTCACATAATCTGTGCACAAAACGAGACATAGATCATGAAAATCGATGAACGCATTTCGCTTTTATTCACAATTAAGTAAAGGTATCTCATTTTGACAAGAATATTGATTTTTCATAGAAATTTTTTTAAAATTTTTTACTGGAATAAACTCCAAAATTTATTGTTTTAAATGTATTTGGACATGTGTCGATGTGTCTTTGTGTATTAATTTTATTTTTTTTTTACTTTTTTATTTAGTATTTTCTATTTTTTATTTTTTATTTATTTATTTTATTTTATTATTTTATTTTATTATTTTTAGTATAATTTTATTTTATATTTTTATTATATTTTATTATATTATTATTATTATTTATTATTATTATTATTATTATTATTGTTTATCATTATTATTATTATTATTTATTATTATTATTTATTATTATTATTATTTATTATTATTATTTATTATTTATTATTATTTTTTATGGTTTATTTATTTTTTATTATTTATTTATTATTTTTTTATTATTTATACATTATTTATTTATTATTTATTTATTATTTATTTTATTTATTTGTTAAATTTTTTTATTTAATTTTTTTATACAATTTTTATTATATTTTTATTTTTTTATTTTTATTATTTTTTTATTTTACTTTATTATTTTTATTTCATTTATTTATTTTTATTTTTTTTGTATTTCTTATTTATTTAATTTTAATTTTTTTATTTTTTCGTTACTTTTTCAGTATAGTATATCAGTAGACTAAAGGAATTTTAATTCTTAATTTCTAAGTTTGTTTCAGCAAAATCGGACTAGTCGTTCTCGAGTTATGTGAAAAAAGAACCCCAAATGTGACAATTTCTCCTATATGATACTTACTAACTTCAAATCGATATATCTCGATTCCTAGACGTGACCCAGCGAAACGCTGGGACACGTATAACTTTTTTTTTACCGATATAACCTTGCCCGGTAGTCAGAACTCCGGCGCATTTTGGCTGTCGCACAGTCTTATAGAATAGTTTTATGATATGATCTGATACTATGAAAATATGAAATTATTTAATACTATGAAAATCAAGCGTTTAAAATATGATGAGTCTTGAAATTAACTAGAACTGTATGCCTCCTTCTACGACCACACACGTCTGGTTAACACAATTATATAAAAGACGCAATTGATTGATGGTGCATTTCGTATTGATCTAGCATTTATTTCATAAATTTTGTAAACTTAACAAAAATCCCCGTTGATTCAACTTACATTTCTATTAGTTTTGATCATACGAATCGTTCGTTTGTTAAATTCAACAATCTGATGTGAGTTGAATACACTTAAGCCGTGTTCTATTTGCACTGAAACAACGAAAACAACTGAAAAATTGTATGCAAATGTTGTTGTTTTTCAGTTATTTTAGTCAAATCGCTCAAGCGCTCAACAATTTTTTACGGACAGTTTGTATATTTACCAGACTGGTTATTGCGAATAAAAACAACAACCAAACTGTTCAAAAAACGAATACATTTGTTAATTTTGGATAGTTTATTTAAAAAAAATATTGTGACGCTGATGCATAGAATGACTTCACCACAGTTCTGGAAACATCGTGTTCTGGATATATAATGAGCTAAAATCTATCACATACTTTAATTAAAAGCTAACCAATGGTGTAGATTTTGCGTAGTTCTAATTATGAAAATATTAAAGGAAGCAGTAGTATCCCAACAAACATAAATTCTGTTGTACGAGAAAAAGTAAAAATAAATTTTAACCGGAAGTGGCAAGCAGGAAGTTGGGATGCAGAACTGTTGTGAACCGTACTAAATGGTTATGTATCAAGTTTCATCTAATTCGATTATTAGGTACAGATGTTATTGAGCTTTCAAAAAAACAGGTATATGGGACAGCCCCACCACTTTGTTCACTATTGCTCAAAAACTTATCAGTTTCTTGCCATACATAGTTGCATCTTTTTCCGTGTCGTGAAGTGTCTTGAAAATTTATTCACGAACGAATGCTGTGTGCTCCCAAAAAACATTTAAAAAATTGTGACACAGTGAACAGGTGTTCGGGAGGCCCTGCAACGTACTTCAATATTGTCCAAAGACTAATTAGTTCTTTGTTATTTAAGTCTTCATCTTTTTTGTGATTGTCATTAAAATAAATGAATGAATGAAGTCTGTATGCTCCCAACAAACTTTAAAAACAAAGTGTGAAAAGTCAGCATTTGTATGGTACACCCCCCCCCCCCCCGTCACTTTGATCAATGTGTCCCAAAATATGATAATTATTTTCTCACACTAGTTGAAACCTTTTCCATAAGCTTCATCATAATCACTTCATTATTGTAGGCTGTAGTGTGCATAAACACACTGAAAAAACTTCAAAAAAGTACAAAAAAAATGTTTACCGAAAGTGCAAATCCGGAAGTTGAGATGCAGAACTGTTGTGAACCGATTTAAATGCTTAAGTGTCAAGTTTCATTCAATTCGATTATCAGGTACAGATGTTATAGAGCTTTCAAAAAAACAGGTGTATGGGACACCCCCACCACTTTGTTCACTATTGCTCAAAAACTAATCAGTTCCTTGCCATAAATAGTTGCATCTTTTTCCAAAGTGTCATCAAAATTTATTCACGAACGAATGCTGTGTGCTTCCAACAAACATTGAAAAAATTGTGACACAATAAACAGATGTTCGGGAGGCCTACCACCATTTAGTCCAATATTGTCCAAAACCTAATCAAATCTTTATTATTTAACACTCCATCTTTTTTAAAAGTGTCATTAAAATAAATTGATGAATGAAGTCTGTTTGCTCCCAACAAACTTTAAAAACAAAGTGTGAAAAGTTAGCATTTGTATGGTAGACCCCACTTTGATCAATGTGTCCCAAAAGATGATAATTATCTTCTCACACTAATTGAAACCTTTTCCATAAGCTTCATCATAATCACTTCATTGTTGTAGGCTGTAGTGTGCATAAAGACACTGAAAAAACTTCAAAAAAGTACAAAAAAAAAATTTACCGGAAGTGAAAAACCGGAAGTTGGTATGCAGAACCGTTGTGAACTATACTAAATGCTCATGTACCAAGTTTCATTCAATTCGATTATCAGGTACAGATGTTATTGAGCTTTCGAAAAAACAGGTGCTCCGGGGACTATACCCCACTATGGTCACTATCGCTCACAAACTAATCAGTTCCTTGTCATACATATTTGCATTTTTTTCCAAAGTGTCATCAAAATTCATTCACGAACGAATGTTTTATGCTCCCAACAAACATAAAAAACATTGGGTAAAAACCACCTGTTGTATGGTGGACCCCCCAACCCTTTATCCAATATACTCCAAAAGCTTATAAAATCTTTCTAATAATATTTGAAAGCTTTTACCAATGTTTCATGAAAATCGATCGGTAATTGTAGGCTACAGTAGGGATAAACACTTGAAAAAAAAACTTTTTAATCGGAAGTGACAAACCGGAAGTTGGTATGCAGAAATATTGGAAACTGTACTAAACCTTATATACTAAGTTTCAATAAGACCATAAGCCGGGATTAAAAGTTATTCAAGATTTGAACTTAGAGGTGTTCGGGAGACCCCGCCATTTTGTCCAAATATGAAATGAATCCAGATTTTCCATTTTTAAGTGAACATGTATCATTTGCCAAATGTACTTGAAGATCCTATGCAGAAAGGTCACCCACACACACACACACACCCACACACCCACCAACCCACGCAATTACAGACGTACACCAAAATTTTTATTGGTTATTTAGATAGAGGATGGTCCAAAACAAAAGAAAAAACAAAATTTGGGGTATGTAAGATTTTTTTTCACGATAGATTGCATTATTTCACACAATTTAAGATTGTGGTGAAGTAAAAAACAAACAAATTAATCCTCAAATTTGCCGGAATTATTCTTCAAATTTGTCCACAGTAATATATTTTATAATTTTGGTTTTTATTTATTTCATTCAACAAATAGCTGGTAAGTTGTTTTTGTAAAAATTTAACAAATATGTTTTTGGCAAACAGCAGTAAGCAGTAAGATTTAACTTTACTGCCGCTAAAAAGAAGGTTGAAGTGTTACTTTTTTGACATATAGTCAAAGCGGTTGTAAAGTAATGACGTTTTTTCATATTTTTACGGTGAAAACAAATTAACTTTAATATTTTTAAGGCGGCAGTAAAGCAACTTTCATATTTCTACGGTGGCAGTAAAATGTTGCCATATTCTTTCCATATTTTTACGATGGCAGTAAAGTAACATAACATGAGATTATCAATTTGTACAAAACAGAAGGATGGCTGACGTTCATTTTACTGAAATAAAATCAATAAAAATTATTTTCAGAAAATTTATTACCTCGAAAAAATAGTGTATTTAATTCGAAGCTAGAGTGACTTTTTGTGTTTCTTCTATAAATGTCAAACTATAGACTCAACACAAAAAGTAGCACTTTAGCTCCTAATTAAATAATAAACTATTTTTAAAAACCGGCAATTAACAGACATGTTTGTTAAAACAATCAAATTCAAACATCATGAGGTCATGCAAAAGACTAAGTAAATGGAACAGACAATTATCTGTTGTAATTTACCTACAAAATTATTTCATTGTTACAACTAAGAAAGAATCAACTTATAAAATATTTTTTGGATTAATTATGTTGATTATAATCTGGAAAATTAAAATAATTTTTTTATTCTCTTCCATTTATTAATATCAGCTTTATTTGTATGTTTTTTCATAATAAAAGTATGTATTATTGTATTGTTTTCTAACCTATAGTCTAACATAACCTATGTCTAATGAAAATTTTCCTATAAAAAAATTATCATTATTCAATTGGTCAAATTGTTTTGACAATTCAACTCACTAAATAAAGTTTCAATAAGGTCCAATCAAAACGCTTCATTTATTATATTTTTTAGCAAATCAAAACGATTTGTTTCGATTATTTTTTTCTGTTAGGAAGGAACAACGAATATTTTCGAATATTTTCCGCCTACTTAATATATTAATTTAAAACAAAAATGCACATACAAAATTATGTGAAAATGCAATTTGCAAATAGTAAAAATGTCCGTTTTCATTCATAAATGATTGCATGTTTATGTTTATTTGTCAAAAATAAATTACAAATTTATAACATTTATGCGCCTACTAAGATGAAATAATATTTAATTTTGTTTGACAACAAAGGATTATCTTGTATGAAATAACGTTACTATTTCTGTTCGTTAAATTGTCTGCTAAATACAACTCGTCATCAAATTATTAGTCGATTATTTTTCAACATTACCACTCATGCCATTTGAGGTCAAAAGTTTCCCTCGTGCGCTACGCGCACTCGGGACCCCAAATGACATTCGTAATAATGATTATGAAAAATAATCGACTATTATTTGACGACTCGTGATATTATATATGATTATATTAAAATTATTTTCAAATTATAATCACATTAGCTTTGTTACGTTTTGTTCAAAAATCAAATTACTTCGGTTTTGAAAAAATCAAAGTATTGAATTCATGAGCCAAAAGTGAAATTCTTACCCCCATTTTTTTCTCGCCTTTCTCGACGTTTTAGGACCTTCTGATTCTAAAAAAGCAAACAAAAATTTCTGTCTGTCTGCCGGCCGGCTGTCACAACCGACAAAATCTAGAAAACGGCTGGACGGATTTCAACAATTTTTTTTCTAAAAATAGGTTTACTCAATGGGAAGAGACGATGTGTTTGATAACTGTACCGGAAGTGTGTCAAAAAAATCGTCAAGTGTGTAAGGAAATTTGCATAGTTTTTGCTTAGAAAACGTTAATTTTAAATGATTACGAATAGAAAGATTGGTATGTGAGACCAAAAACTAGATTATTGCATTGTAAGTTTGTCAAAAAAATATCGTCAAGTGTGTCAAAAGAAAGATTTTTATTTATTATTTTAGTCAATTTTTTGGAAAAAAATGAATTTAATTATTTGTATGACATTAGGCTTTATTATTATTAGAGAATTATATCGCATTATCAGTTTGTCAAAAAAATAATGTCAAAGAATGATTTTTATTTATTTTTTTAGAAAAAAATAAAATTAGTTATTTGTATGGAATGAAATTATTATTATTGTCAATATTGTCAAAAAAATGATTTTTAGAATTGTGGAAAAAGTTTTAATTTTTGGTTTTGTTATGATTTTTGCAATATTTTTAGAATTTAGGAAAAAATAGAATTTTTGAATTTTGTATATACATTTTTAGAATTTTGAAAAAAGTTTCAATTTTTGGTATTGTTATAATTTTTGCAATATTTTAAGAATGTTGTAAAAAGTTTGAATTTTTAACAATTTTTGGTATATCATTAGAATTTAGAAAAAGTTTAAATTTTTGATTTTATTCTAATTTTGAAAAAAGTTTCAATTTTTGGTTTTGTAATAATTTTTGCAATATGTTAAAATTTTTGAACAAAGCTTTAATCTTTGAATTTGTAATAATTTTTGGGATATTTTTAGAATTTTGAAAAGAGTTTGATTTTATTTAATTTTTGCAATATTTTTGGAATCTTGAAAGAAATATGAATTTGTGTAAATGCAGAGGTTTTTTAGCAGTTTGCTGATTGTATCATCTTTTCACTAAATTATGTTAATTTATGATCTGTAATAATTTTCCGGCATCGTATTGATGTTTCGTGTTAGTTTTGTAATAAATTTTTGAATAGAGATAAAAAATACTTGTACTTTAACAAAGAGTTATGTTTGATATACATCGCTGGCCAAAACTAAAAACCATGTCCTCATAAAAGCTTTTTGCCGAAAACTATATCAAAATCCTTAACCCAGACCGAAGTCTTGATATCTTAGAGCCTTGAGATTTCAGCCCTTCCATATTTGTTCTTTTGTAATGTTCGAAGTTAAGGGGGGAGGGGGCAAAAAAATGTTTACATTTTCTAAAATACCCACACGGCATGATCAAAAATAAATTTTTTTCAAAATTTTTGCTTTAAACCACCTCCAATAAACATTTGATATTATAACAACCAAAACAAAAGAACGCTATTTTTACGCAAAATACCTACAACCATGAATTTTTTTCTTTTGTAATGTTCGAAGTTAAGGGGAGGGGGGGTTACAAAAAAACACTCGTTTTTGTCAATAACGCAAAAACTAAGCAGTCCAAAATTGAATTTTTGTTTTTAATTATTTTCATCATTTTCGATTTTTCTAAATTAAACTCCATTCCTTACAAAAAACTTTTGTTTTACTATCTCCTTATCTATGTCCATAAAATATAGATAAAAAATTATATTTGAAATTTTATTTATTATAAACAGGCGTGGGAAAACTCATTTAATAACTGTAGAAAATTTCAAGTTGATAACACTTATAGTTTGTGAGTAAAGCGATTATGTATAGACATTCGGATGGACACCGACGTCTCACCAATATGGTACCGTTTTTAATTTTTCAAAGTACGGAGCCCTAAAAACATGAAATATATCTTAACATTCTATTGTAAACCAAAACCAGTTTACGAATCTTTTTATGGTTACCTTAGCATATATGTAGATGTGTAGCCATGTGTATTTGTAGATGTGTGTCCATGAGTTTTTATAAACAGATTGATTTACATATAACCTGTAGAACTTCACCAATATATTTTTGGTCCTTCGAGTTAGATTCCGAATTTCAGTAATCGTTTTGAGGAGCAATATTATTCGATGAATGTATCAAATTTTTCTGATTTACAGCACTGTTGGGTTGTAAAGTATCCACCATTAACCTTTTTTTGGCAATGTTGCCTTAATCTAACCGCTATTAATTTTTAGTAAAAAACAAGTGATAGACAGCGGTCACCAACAAATTGATTGAATTATATAATTACAAAACGAACTAAAACAAATAAGGCAAAAACAAATTTCTACTCCTGAAGCTATAAATTACGTTATGTATTTTTTTTAATAAATGTTTGTTTTGCAGTGGTACTACTCATATTTAAGGTTTAAAAAAAGGATGTATCAACGCTTTAGAGAGCAGATTGTTGTTGAGTCTAGGTCCTAAAATGGATGTTTACTAGTCCTGTTTTAATCCTTGAACGTCAACCGTCTGAGGCATTTCACCAAAGGAATTAAAATCGTGTACCATTCCCGTTCAAAGCCAAAGACCACACAATCTCTCTTTATGCTGCAATATTATTCTAAAGGTTTTGTGAAAAATTTGTGTATATAAACATTTTTATCTATTAGCTATTTTCCTAAAAGCCCTCATTCTCCTTAGTATGAGAAATTTAATTTTCAAACCTTCCTATGCTAAAAGATTTGTTAACGCTTGATCAGATTCATTACACAAAAATTTAACCATTATGACGTTTCAATTTTTCAACATCAATCAAGTCACCCTTACTCGTAATTCAAAAATTATACCATTCATTAAAATAAATGAAATATTATATTTCCAATAAATCATATAAATTTTCCAATAAAAAAAAACAAAATAAAATTATTTTCGAAAAAATTTTAATTAATTTCTTCCTTCAATTTCTTAATTTAATAACTGAAAATAAATAGTTACAGCAACATAAATTTCATCAACAATCAAATATTATATTTTTCATTTAATTCCTTCTGTTACAACCGATGAGATTCAATATCGATGGAAATTCGAACATTATTTTCCATTTTCTTTATAAAATATGAAAACAAAAATAAACTAGAAACTAAACATTTTATTTTGTGTATATTGTTTTTAGTTGTTGTTGTTACATATCGATTGTCATAGATTTGTACCGAAAAAAAATATTTAATCTACAAAATTCAATTGGAAATGTGAAAATTAGATAGAAAAAAAGAGACTTTTCTTGGAATATATAAACGATTCGTTGCCATCTGTATATCATAGTTTATTAATAGATTCTGTTCTGTATTTGTTGATGAGTGTCCATGAGTTTTTGCTAACAGATTTATTTACATTTAACCTTTAAAACTTCGCCGATATATTTTTGGTCCTTCGAGCCGGACACAGAATTTCAGTAATCGTTTCGAAGAGCAACATTTTCGATGAAATGTTATTCAGTAAATTTCTCTGAGTCACAATACGGTTGGGTTGTAAAGTTTTCATCACTAACCTTTTTTCTTTTAATGTTATCTTAATAAAACAAGTCATAGGCAGCGATCCCAGCAAATTGATTAATTACAAAACGAATTAAAACAAATGAGGTAAATAATAAATTGCTACTCCTGAAGACAAAGTCAAAAAACGAATTTCAAGAACATGACAATTTTGTATGAGCATTAACAAATGTTGACCATTTTGAGAAGATTGGTAGGATATCGAAGATAACTAATTTGTTTAACGGAACCACTTCTATAAATCGTAGTCATAAAGTTAAACCCTTCAACCGGGCAAATGACATGATATTTTGCATATTAGACTATTTGGACAAAAATAACTACAAAATCGTACAAAATTGATAAGAGATTAACCTATAATTTAGAAATTAAAAAAAAATAAATCTTGGAAAATGTCGTTCAGGAATGGCAGCACGTGGATACTTGTGGGACGTGGATACACGTTAGTGGATACTTTCGGTTTGTATGGAAAATTTTAGTTTGCAAAAATGTCTTTTAGTATCGATCGATTGTGGGCAGTTTTTGGGAGTCATTAAAGAAACCTGTGCCAGAAAACACGATTCTTTACTCAAACTAACGTTCAGTTTTCTTATAGTAAAATAATATTGCCTAATTTGCACTAACTGACCGACGTTTCCATATATATTCACTTCAAATATTTCTTTATTATAATAGCTAACGTTCAACAAAACAATTTTTAATATATATAATTATATTTTTCAATAATAAGTTTAAAAATTGTTTATCATTAATTTTATCTGAAATTATTTTTAATTTTGTTTGTTACGTAGCTCGTAACTAAGGACTAGAGTTTCCATCCGTATACTGCAAAATTTAAAATTTTAAATGATTACAAAACTTTGGTAAAAGTTTCACATGTTTCAAATGTATTTATTGTTGTATTTCTGATGAAATTTTTTTCCGAATTATAGTTTATAATGAATTAATAACAAAGTAATATAAGCTTGTTAGGTTTATATATGTGTAGACGAAAGTTTTAAGAGATGCAGATAATGAAATTGATGATTTTTATTCTGTGGAGTAAATAAATTATTACAGTTAGCTCCATTTTGTCATCACCATGTTTTTCTGATAGACCACTTTTTGTTTTTTTGAAAAACGTGAAATGTTTTCCATATGTGTAATGATGATGATATACATGCTGATAAATTGTTTATATTACTATTGCAAATCACCACTAAATATTAAATCCACACTTCACCCAACTCGCCACTATGTCATAAAACCACAATAATAGATAAAACAAAAACACACGCAACCAACAACAACATTAATATTAATACCGTTGGTTTCGTCTGATTTTCCTTGTTTCTTTGTTATTTATCTTGTTTTTCTTTATAAACAATCTTATATTTTATTTTACGTTTTTTAAAGAAAGATACCAGAAAAAGAGAAATGATAAATGGAGAGCATTTAGTTTATATCCCGTATAAATTTTAAAAGCTTTTCATATTTTTATTTCAGGATACTTTCATCTTATTTTTATACATTCAATTTTCATATAAATATACATTTTTTTCCCTATGTCGAGTTATAACACTGACAAGTTATGTAAATTTATCAAATAAAATAATACGAAATAGAGCACTCAACTAACTCAACTACATGCAACTTAAGCAAGAGCACATGAAAAAAAAAAGATCTATAAAAATTATTATAGTTGGAAGTAAATCATGGATCAAAAGATATAAGAATAGGGAAAAGAAAAGCACAAACTTGTAAAGATATATTATTCGTATTACGTTATTTTTTTTAATATGCCGGGCTTTTCTTTAAAGCAACAAGACACAAAACAAAATAAAAAAATTAAAAGCCCCTAACACATATTTTCTTAATGTATTTAAGGCAATCTATAATTTAAGAGGCACACTAGAGGTTTGTTGTTTTATTCGGTTTTGTTTGAAATCTTAAAGGTTTAAATTAATTTTGTGTCAAGCATAATGCTGTACATCTGGTTTATTTCAGAACATTTATGATATCGTTAGGATTGTGTAGTGGTTTGATATTTATTTGTTATTCTTGTTCATGAATACTACGATAAGACTTTTTTGTAAATTTGTACGTACCATAATGGTAATAAATTCATGAGAAATGGAAGGGAGTTTGTTGATGGATCTTTTTAAACTAGAAGACGATTGATCTTATCCGAGATTTATAAAGATTCTAAGGAAAAATTCGTGTTTTAATTGTTTGTAAAAATTGTACATTGTAGCGTTTTTAGGTTAGTATTTCACGTTGTTGATATTCTGACAGCAAATTCATTTTACAAACGAAATCTGCAAAAATTTGGCTACTCAGTTTGCTCAAGTAACACTAAAGGGTCGATGAGTTTTTTCAAAGATTTCGTACGACTGAGGACGATAAGCGGTTATTCGTATTATTTTAACTCCCGAAAATTTACAAACCTAATTTAAGATTTCCGACTTGAAATTTGATCCTTGATCAGTTACTAGTGTTTTAGAAATACGGTATCTAGATATTATATCATTAAAAAATTTGCACGCAACCGTATATGCTTCTGCGTTAAAATATTAATTCTGCAGTTTGGATGCTATCGATGTTAACTCTTATTGTTCGTTCTATCTATATTAGAACAATGAGTTCTATGGTTCTTGCCTTTCATTTTTTGTGTTTGCTATCCTTAATTAATTTCAAATATATACTTGTAACAGTATATAATTCGTGGCAGATGATTGGCATTAAATTTATCAAATTTACAGTTATATTAAAAATTAGGGAAAAAATAACATACGCAAAATGCGAATTTGCGAAAAACATGCCATTGTTTTAGAAAAATTATTGAATTAAAATATTAATTAAAACAGTAAATTTTTGGTTTTATATAGCAAAATTCCTACACTCGCGGATGTTTTGAATTTTTCTTTTGGAATGTTCAAAGATAAGGGGAAGAGACAACAAATAATTTAGCACTTTCGAAAATAAGTCGAAAACATGTGCTTTCGAAAATTACAAAGTCATGGTTTTACACTACAAACAAAAACACCTTTCATACGACACCCCATTTGACGTGGTCTAATATAAATTTTTTCAAAATTTCTATTCTCAACCCCCTCCAATGAACATTTGAAATTCTAACAACCAAAAAAAATTCCTGTTTTTATTTTCCAAAACTCTACAACCGTAATTTTTTAAAAATTTTTTCGTTTGCAATGTCCGAAGATAAGGGGGACAAAATATAATTAACAAAAATTAAAATAATAAATAAATCATAAAAAGCACAAAAAGTAATTTCACATATTCGAAAATAAGTCTAAAACTGTGCTTTCAAAAATTACAAAAAAAATTATTTTGCACCACAAATAAAATCACCTTTCATATGATACCCATGTAGTATTCCTAAATAGGAATATACATAAAAGGCTAATGAACCTCCAAAACTACACAAAGTAGTTTAATATAAGTAAAACAAATAAAAATATTACAACCAAATTTATGATATTACAATCTCACAAATCACACAAAACCCATATCTAACCCAAAACCCTATTTCATCATAAGATGTAACAAACATTCCCAAACCAACATGTTAAAACATGTTTCAATTAATATAAATATTAATTCAATTATCCCACAGTTTTTCCATTCACCAAAAATCCATTCTCAGCTATTTTGTTATTAAACCAAATATAAAATGCAACAATGTCTAAAAATATATGCATTGAAAATTCTATAAACATTTTCCCGAAAAACTAATTTCATAATCTTATGAAATTCTTGAATATACAATATAATTCAAAAAGCCTGAGCTAAGCATTTTCACCAAACCAACATGTTAAAACATGTTCTAATTAATATAAATTTTAATTCTAATATCTAATAATTTTTCCGTTCACATCGAAAATCCATTCTGAGCTATTTTTTCTATAAAACCAAATTCTAATTAAAATAATCTAAACATATAATATATGGAAAAACTATCCAAAAACTTTCCGTTCTGAAATATCTTATTCACAATAATTCTTATAATATAAACCAAAAACCAATTTAATATAACAACAACAATTAAACTAAAATTCGATTAACGGAAGCTACGAATCCAATAACATGGACAAAAAACATAAAATTTTAATTAAAAACTCCACCGAAAATGCGGAGTTGCATTTTTCTTCTATTTTATTCTATTCATAAAAAATTCATTCATGAAATAGTAAAACTTACTATTTCGTGATTGGTCAATTTTTTCATTCAAAATTTTCTATAAATAAAATAGAAAATTGAATGAAAATAGTCAGTAGTATCGGGGCAGTAGTAATAATTAAAACAAAGTGAAAGGCAGTCTTCAACTGCACCACGAACCGCGGGGGTCCAACGTCGATGGGCCCCAAAAAGTTAGTCTAAAGTCCGAGTTCTTAAAACGTAGAAATATCGCCCGTTAACGCGAAATAGTTTCCAAGTGAAAAGTTAAGTTCGAAAAAATAAAATCAAAATTATCTTTGAAAAAAGAATTTATTAATTAATTTAGAAAAAATTCGAAATAGAAAAAAAAATCTTTTATAATTAAATATCTTTGAATTAGAGAAGAAAAGAAATTTGCTTTAAAAGAAAATTTAAGTGAGAGTTTGTGATAAGTGCGAATCAATATCTGATAAAAGAATCATTAAGAAAAATAAATCTAAATTTATTCAAAAAAGTCAAAAAATCCTTTAAAAGAAAAATTTCATGTTTAATTAGAAAGAGAAAATTGTGTTCAAAATTTAGGTTTAACATTGCTGTGTACAAAAAATTTCCAGATAAAATTCAAGTTATAATAAATTGTGTGTTTTTTATAAAAAATCTACAAAATCCTACGATTTCTTTTTAATTTACGCAAACAATTGCGACCAAGAAACAAGTTATCCGGGGGATAATACCAGGTAAGTGGTAATTGTAAGACTTCCCAGGTAGTTTTCTACACACACAACATCCACGCTTGGCATTACCGCCCTATTACAATTGACGCAGCCGGTGTTACTACACATCAGAGGTGGCGTTACAGCCCCCCACACCCACAACCCTTTCCAAACAACATTTTACAGATACACCTTTGAGTAGAAAGTAGAACTAACTGCAGAAAATTTCAAGTTGATAGCACTTTTGTGAGAAAATCGTTTATGTAGAAATTCGGACGAACATCGAGGTCCCACCAAAAGGATACCGTTTTTACTTTTTCAAAGAACGGAATCCAAAATAATCCCACTGTTCGTTTTGGTCCAACGGTTTTATTGTTTAACGACAATATTCCACAACCATCTGTATGTTTTTGGATACAGCTATTATATTTTACATTAACATATTACAACGATTTGATTTAAAACCATATTAAACAATCATCTGTTTGCTTATGGATGCAGTTTTTTTTTCTTCCATTTTGTTTGCATAATATTATGATAAGCCAGGCCTAGTAAAATAGAGAATGATTTTCAATAAGCGATCATGTGAGTAGAAATTTTGTTTATATAAATAAAATTATATAATCCTTAATGAAGATGTGTTGGTGGTGATGGCCCTGGTTGGCCTGGATGGCCTCTGGGTTTTGGGGTAGTCAGAACCCATTTTATTTGTACCATTGATTTAATCCCCTTTTAAAACTTATCGTGCGCATTGGTTATAAGCTGAGGATGTAGAGCCGAACTCACAAACTGAATATGGCTGGAAACCACTCTAGGCGCGTGACTCCTGGAAAGTTCATGACTGTTATTAGAACATGCAAAACCACATTTAAAAATATTAAAACTTAAAACAGGTTTTTACAATCAGCAAAATCTTTTTACACCTATAAAAACTAAATTTCAGTGTTAATATTTTTATGAAAAACACATTTTAGTAGAACACATATTTTTGTTTTAAATTGATTATCATCACCATTAGTTTGCAGCCATTTACTCAAATACAACACCCATATTAAATAAAGGTATTACAATCTTATATATTAATATTCTAAAAAAAACTTTCTGGAGCCTAAGGCTTTTTTATTCGAGTTTTGATTCATTTCAAATTTTCACTGCTAACTTATATTAGTGTAACTTAGGTTTGAAAGATTTTTGGGATTTTTCGGATCATAAATAAAAAAGTTATAGACGAATTAAGATGTATTTTTGAATTTAACGGCCCCTCTAACAATATCAAATGGAATTGCCCAAGTCATTTCTTTATTATTTAGTATTTTATATTTTCTTTTCATATTTCAATTTAGTTTATGCATTGATTTAAGAGTGGATAGACGTGTTATTTTTCTTTGCTTTTTTATTATTATTTTTTTTTTCTTTGATTTTCTTTGATTTAATTATTATGGTGTTAATGGTGAAATGAATGTTGTGAATGAATGATAATGGTATGAGTGAGTTTATGCATTGATTTAGTTAGTATTTTATATTTTCTTTTCAAATTTCAATTGTGTTATTTTTCTATGTTTTTTTATTATTACTAGGAGGGCCCAGCGTGCTTCGCTACGCTTATAAATAAAGTTTTTGCGTAGACATTTTGTTGACGTAGAAGCAATGATTTCAAAAAGTGGTATTGAGAAATGCTAGCATATAATTTTTAATTTTTCTTTTTAAATATATGAATGAAAAATAGTCAGAACTCTAGCTGATCAGTTCGGATATATATATGAAAAATTAGCGATCAAATAAGTTTTCAAGTAAGCTAGAAATAAATAAATAAGTTAGAATTTGATCGCTAATTTTTCATACATCCAAACTGATCAGCTAGAGTTTTGACTATTTTTCATTCATATATTTAAAAAGAAAAATTAAAAATTATATGCTAGCATTTCTCAATACCACTTTTTGAAATCATTGCTTCTACGTCAACAAAATGTCTACGCAAAAACTTTATTTATAAGCGTAGCGAAGCACGCCGGGCCCTCCTAGCTTGGTATAAAATGTTGATAGTACATAAAATTTTTTTTAAAGCGACTGAGCCGGTTTTTAGATTTCGATGACTTTTATTCTACTAGGGTCAGGTTATATTCCGTTTTTATTTTAGTTTTCCGGTAGCTTTAAACTGTCTAAATATGTTTAAATATATAAATCTCTCGAATACAAGTTTTAATTTCATGAAACGGTTTTCAAAATTATTACTGTATATTCTATTACATGATTCAGAAACACGAAACATATTAATCCATTTAAACCTGTTGAACACGCTTTATTAGCGTTGGAAGGACCTGCAGACATCGAAACGCATAATGTCCTTTGTTTGACCTAAATCCGGTTTTTCCCTATCATTTTTTTGATAAGCACCTGATGGTATCTACTAGCCATATCTAAAGTTGAAAAACATCAGGAGTCTCCTAACTAGTCGGAAATATCATATATTCTAAGTAAAAACCATCGCCGATCAGTTTCTTATATATATATATATATATATATATATATATATATATATATATATATATATATATATATATATATATATATATATATATATATATATATATATATATATATATATATATATATATATATATATATATATATATATATATATACGTAGCATTCTAAAGTCTGTGACTATTCGCCATTTCCCAGTCGAATCAGTAATTAAGTACTTCGGCACAAAAACAACAAGTGAGTTCCAGGGACTAACACTTAGGAAAATTATTTCATTTTCTAACCTCTCTTTTCTAACGTGTGTTTCCATATCTCGTCGATGTCTCTTTGGTACCCTGTAATTTTTAAGATTAACTAGTTAACTTCAGTTTCTTTCGAGTTTTTAATTGCTGAAATGTATTGTTTGGTATTAAAACAATTTTTAAAAAGTACAAAATAATAAATTTCATTTACGTTTGGGCGATTGAATTCACCAAATAAAATCCACTAGGATTTTGTTTTAATATCTAGTTAGTTGAAGATGTTTTATTTCAATCTCTAATTCGAGAGATAACACTTAATTCTAATTATGTAAAACACTGAATTATTTAAAAATGTTTTATTTTTCACTCAATTATACTTGACACAGTATATCACTCCTTTTTGCTGTGAGTAGAAAGTTTTGACTACTTAAACGTAAACTGCACAATTTTCACAATTTAAAATTTATATTTTTAATTTTTTAGCTTCATTTTTATCTTGCTGCTTAAAAAATCTTGAAATAAAACGGCATTAGCATTTGTGTTAATACTTTTCTGTACAACATACAGTTAAATTTTCAATTGGCTACTATCATGTATGTGGTTAGGAACTACACCTACAGTTTCTCCTAATGTGACGTTTACTAGTTTTTAATTGCTGAAATGTATTGTTTGGTATTAAAACAATTTTTAAAAAGTACAAAATAAAAAATTTCATTTACGTTTGGGCGATTAAATTCACCAGATAAAATCCACTAGAATTTTGTTTTAATATCTAGTTAGTTGAAGATGTTTTATTTCAATCTCTAATTCGAGTGATAACACTTAATTCTAATTATGTAAAACACTGAATTATTTAAAAATGTTTTATTTTTCACTCAATTATACTTGACACAGTATATCACTCCTTTTTGTTGTGAGTAGAAAGTTTTGACCACTTAAACGTAAACTGCACAATTTTCACAGTTTGAAATTTATATTTTTAATTTTTTAGCTTCATTTTTATCTTGCTGCTTAAAAAATCTTGACCTAGAACGGCATTAGCATTTGTGTTAATACTTTTCTGTACAACATACAGTTAAATTTTCAATTGGCTACAATCATGTATGTAGTTAGGAACTACACCTACAGTTTTTTCTTTTGTGACGTTTACTCCTCTGTACATTGTCCGGTCAAAAAGACATATCCTTGCTGATATATCAGATGCACAAATACTAAAATTGTGGAACAGCATTAAACAAAAATCAGAAACGTATATACTAGAAGGCATTTTGCAAAGCTTAAAATGCCTCGTTCGTCACTATACTGCTTTTTAAAAAGTATTTACACATATCTCCATCTATAGTACAAAAGGTACAAGAATTAACAACCAGATCATCAGCAACATCTTAATTTGATATTAAAATTTAAGGGTTCACCTCTTTTTGAAATATGATAATACTACTAAAACTGCTCAAGACACCAGTAGCACCAATCAGCCAATAATAACTCTTTATTGGGCATCAACTTAATCTAAACTTCAAATATTAAAATCAATTTCTCACTGACGGTTGGGTTTTGTGAAAAGCTAGTTCGTATAGTTAGTAGAACTGCTAGTTAAGGTGACCACAAAAAAATAGTAAATGTAACACGGATAACTTGATATTTGGATACAGAACCACATATTGTGTAGTTTTACATTTATCATAACAAAGTTTATTGCGCTGATTGGAGAATTCGCAAAATGAAGGTGAGAAAATTTTAATTTTTTTAAAATTATTCATAAATTAATGTTCATTGAACTGATCATTGCTTTGGGATATTTTATGATAAATTCTAGACCCAACTCGATTCAACGGTTTTGTTTTGTTTACCAAAGATTCACTGAAATTGATTTATGCAAATTCTAGATAATTTAAAAATTGAGCAACCCAAAAACGTATTTGCCCAAAACAGTTAGTTATGCAAATTTTTACAGACTAATTGTTTAGACAAATTTTCAATTGATAAAGTAACAATATAGGTATGGTCCCCACATTTTAATAAGAATTAACAATGAAACAAAAAACCACCCCAACTTTGGCATGTTTTTCACTTGTTTCAATTTTCAACGAATGAATTTTTTCTCTTCCGTTAAGAAATCCATAAATTCCTTTTTTATATCTAGGATCTCGGATTTCAAGGAATAAAATTATATGGCAAATGGGAGTAATAATCTATCGTGTTGTTACATTTAGAAGTTTATTTTAATCTATTTATTATTTGATGGATGTTGTTGATGGAAGTTTAGTTATTTATTTGATTATTTTTATTGAAAAATTATTCAATTTTCGTTGTGTTAAAGTGTTTTTAGATTTATTATTGAAAAGGTTAAGCAAATTTAGTTGAGCAAATGAATTAAGTCTACACGATTGAAGTTTGATTGTTTTTTGTCTGATTCTCTGTTTTTCCTTTTTTATTTAAATTTTTATTGTAAGTATAACGAAGAATTTAAAAAGAAGTCACATTCTTACTAGAGTTAGGGGTTTCTTGCAGAAGGGTTAATAGTTGATTGAATAGTAAAATCTGATTGAGTAGTAAAATCTGTTGAAACTACTTCACGGTTCACTTATCAGAATTATTATCTAAACTTTTTTCTGAAAAAACTTTTTGTAATTTTTCACGTTGTGAGATTGATTTTAGTTGTTTGAAAAAAGTTAGGTTTCAAGCGTAATTATTAATTCTCTTATTATTTTTTATATTTAGGTTAATTTTAAGGTTACAGTAGGAAGGGTTGTGGCACGGCACCCTCCCACAAAACATGAGTTTACGTTTGAGGGGGTTTGAGAGCGAGTCTCTGCAGTTATTTACGTTTAAATTTTTTTGCGCGAGAGATAGTTCAGCATCACACTCTCCTTAAAAAACTAGCGGCAGGGTGAAGCAGCGTGCATTCAACAACTAGTGAATATTCTCGTTCCGCCAGACCTCTTTCAACAACATGACGTCCAACGAGGTGTCCAGAGTACCTTAATGGTTACCAGTATTAACGATCTTACAGACACCATGTAAAGTGATGTTTTGGGTTCATTAGAGAGGTCAAAGGTGACGAAACATTAAGGTTATGAACCATGTTGGATATTGGCGTTTTCCTTTAATACCAGCTCACTCTGCTATGTTTCGTCAGGCTCAAGGTCCTTGGTAGAAACTTTACACCGCTACGCAAATCAGCATTTTTTCCATTGTCCTTGATTTCCATTCCTTACGGACTTTACTATTATGGTGTTCCTTGAAGCAGTATTCATGGACGCTATCAGAGATGTATCCGTCTGTACTTCGTAACACGGCTGTTGCCAAAGCAAAACCAGTCCAAAAAACTTTTGTCTGCCTACAGGTGGTTTGGGTGGTGTCGGGTCGATGAATTGACACAAAGTTGAAGCTGCTAGCAATTAACTCTAAGTCATAGCTAGACCACATGTGTTTGCTTGTCATACTGATGTCATCACCGGAACAACCATTTTGTGTATATTTGCAATTTTTACAATTTTTTCGGATCGTACATATCATCGAAAATCGTTTCATCTAAAAATAGCTATAAATTGAAAAACAAAAATCATACCATTGAAAAATCATGCAACCGAAAATCGTAAGATATAACACCGTAAGCTCACACTGTCGAAAAGTCATTGCATCGAAAAATCATTACACCGAATTTTTTTCGATTTACTGAGAATATCATATCTTCAGAAAATCATACCATCGAAATTCGTAAAATCGAAAAAAAAATCATATCATCGAAATATCATTACATCCAAAATATTCGATGTAATGAATAAATCATTACATCGAAAAATCATATCATCGAAAAACAGGGTGTACTGCGTGATACAATCATTCAGTAAGATTATTCTGCAAGATTTAAATTAGTTCTCAAATTTTAAATAAGAGCTCAGATCTTACATAATATCTTACATAATATCTCAGATCTCGTATTTTTATTATTTCTAAATTTCTAAATTTAGTGTAAAATTACTATTTTATCTCTGTGTAGAAGTTTATTACAAAACTAACACGAAATATAAATACATTGGCTTAAAAAAGAAGGCATGATTGAATTGATTTAAAAAAATTCCAAATATTATTCCAAAATCAAAAATTCCAACTTTCTTCAAAATTCCAAAAATATTCAAGAGAATATTACTAAATGAACAATTCAAACTTTTTCGTTTCGTTTTCGTTTTCTAGATCAGACGGCCGACCGGCAGACAGACGGACATTTTCTTTTTGCGTTATAATCGTTATGACTTAAGGTGTGCCAACAAAAGTGGTTCAGACCGAAGTAAATGTTGTACGCATTATGCTTTCATCGACAGTAGTATTTAAAAAACAAAATTTCATAACTATTCAGAACCAAAAACATCCTAATTTATTTTTTCGCTTTCACCAATACAAATTTCATCAATACCAAACATACCGAATGTGTAGGCATTTTCAAAAAAAATCTTTAAAACATGTGCATTTTTAAAAGAATAGCCCTATAGTATAGTCCTATACCCCTTAAATATTCAAAAAAACGTAGAAAAATCTGTTTGTAATCCTAAAACTTTATCTTCAAAATATGAAAGCGCATAATATTTTATCTATGTAAACCAAAAGAAATTATTAAGAATTCATGCCGGCATAACTCCATTTCAGAGCAATAAAATAAGAAATTCAGAATTTAGTATTTTTCATTCGTTCACACCAATGACATACAAAGGTTTTGATTTAAAAAAAAATCCACAAATAAATGTACATTTTCAAACGAATTAACATATCCTGCTGACATCTAACATTTTAATTTACAAAATTTTTATCTGTGAGGAGAGTACACCCTCTTTTCGAGGAGATGATTTTTCGATGTAATGATTTGTTCATACAACGAGTATTTTCGATGTAATGATATGATTTTTTTTTCGATTTTGCGATTTTCTATGATATGATTTTTCGATTTTGTGAATCAAATTTGCGATGATATGATTTTCGGTGATGTGATCTTTCGATGCTATGACTTTTCGACGTAATGAACTTTCGGTGATATGATCTTTCGATGCTATGATTTTTCGACGATATGAACTTTCGATGATATGAAATTCGGTGGTATGAACTTTCGGTTGTGTGTTTTCTGGTGATTCGACGATTTGATTTTTCGATGTTATGATGCGGACTCAATTTTTGTAATTTTTATATTTTTGTTTAATTTTTTGAATTATGGTAATTTTTGTAATTTTTGCAATTTTTTGGGGAAATATAGAAGTTTTGGTAATTTTTTTCAATATTTTGAAATTTGAATTCTTGTGAATTTCTGTAATTTTTGTTATTTTTATAAATTTGTTTTTTGAATTTTTTTAATTTTAGTAATATTGCAAATCTACGTAATTTCTATAAATTTTTTGAATTTTTTCTGATTTCTGGTAATTTGTTGTTTGTTGTTTTTTAATTTGTTTTTTAACTTTGAATCACTTCCAAGTTCCACTACTCAACGTCCAACTGTAAAATTCAGTTCAACGCGTGTTTTATTGTTTTGGAATTTTTCTACCTTCTTCTTCCAAACAGTTTTTTTTGAAAAATTTTACTTCTATTTTTATGTTGTATTTGTAATTTTTTGTTGTTTTTTATTTGTATGAAGTTATTGTTGTTAAACTTTTTATGCTGAAAGATTTTACGGTCATTGTGTGACAACCGATTCTAATTTCTTCTTGGCTAACAGCAGCGCAATGTACAATTTGTGCTGTTATGGTGCCGCAAGAACACCGCTGCGCGTTGAATGAAATTTTTAATTTTTTTGCATCATCATTCTCGTCATTCCATATATTTCATACAATCTGGGTGGACGAATCTATTGACTAACCGTCATATATGTTTCAAGATTATCGTATCACTTTTAACCTTCTAAATTGTAGATTTTCTTTCTTATATTCAAACTTGAAAATATAACATGCAACGACAAAATAAATTCCCATTTAGTATTATTATTTGTTAAGTAGCTGCACAAGACCAGCTACAGCACCGATATTGTCGATATTTTAAATATATTATAAATACTTGAATTGATCTCCATGATGGCCTCTTATTTTTGTATTTTGTGTAGTTGTCATCAACATCTATTCAGTCGTAAATTCAGTTATAATTCAGTTCCGAATTGCTGATAATTAAATACGCTGGTCCATATAAAAGATTAAAAGTAATTCCAGTTGGGGACGAGGTGACATATGGTGAGTTTTATGAATTTATCAATTTTTTTTATATATACATTGAACTGTGCAATAACAATGCAAAATGCTGAGGAATTGATGATAGCAGCTAGAAAATATAACGTATCGCAGCTGGTGATGCGGGTAGAACAATTTATGGATTAAAATTAGTGTAATGTTATGTGGGTTAATATTAGTTTATTATTAGGAAAAAGGGTTTGCGCAAACATAGAAATTAAAAAAAGGTTTTAAAAGATTAGAAGAATTATTTTAGAAGAACAAAAATAAAGAAAAAAGTCGAAGCGGCACGTATATCCGCTAGAAATAGGTAGATTTCGAGATCAGACAGTTTTGTGTGCCAGTAGAATCTGATGTATCAGATTAGTTTTAACAACACAAACTAATTTCAATCTGATATCGAACAAATTTTGAAAAGAAAATTAGCTACCTATAAGTAAAATTATATCTATCCAATTTTGCAACAAACAAATATCAAATCTACCACAGAACATGTGTGTGACAATTTATGACACAAACCTACTCTATATCATATGTCGTGCAATTACTGCAAAATATCAAAAAAGTTTATTTCTAAGAAAAAAAAATTAATTTCTTCTATTCAAATATTTTATGTTTTTGACTGTTATAAGGTTGACATTGACTGTTATAAAGTTTTTGGAAATTGTAGTTGGGGATTGTTGCAAGCTTTTTTGTTGAAGCCAACAAGTCAAAAACCTCTAACTGCAGAGGTTTATATTTATAAGAAACGGATTAAAATCTTTCCCCAGATTTTAAATTTATGATGATTTTAAAAATATTAGTATCCAAACGGCCGTTATAACGGATTAAAAAAACCACTTTTTTTTTCTAGTATAAAGCCTCTAGTTCCTTAACCATGTGTCAGATTTTGCTTTACAAACTTGTTCAAGATATTAATAAAACACACATTTTTAAGAAAGGTTTTTTGATCTGGCTCTACAAATGCAACCATGAGAGCGCCGGTTGATTCAAAAGCATTTTGTGTTTTACAAGCTTTTTTCGCTCACTCAGAAACCTCTAACTGCAGAGGTCTTTTTTTTGAAAGAAACTGATTAAAAAGGCCTCAAAGATTCTAAATTTATGAAGTTTATAACAGATCTAAAAAACAGATTTTTTTTTCTAGTATAAAGCCTCTAGTTTCTTAACCATGTGTTGGATTGGGCTGATTTATGAACCTGTCCAAGATATTAATAAAACACACATTTTTAGAAAAGGTTTTTTGATCTGGCTTTACAAATGCGACCGTGAGAGTGCCGGTTGTTTCAAAATAAAATTTTTTTTGCAAACTTTTTTGTTGGAGCCGCTCACTCAAGAACCTCTAGTTGCAGAGGTCTATTTTTAAAACAAATTGATAAAAAGGAATCCAAAGATTCTAAATTTGTTAATTTTTTTGAAATAGTAGTATCCAAACGGCCGTTATAACGGTTTTAAAAAATCATTTTTTCAAAAAAATGCCTTTAGTTTCTTAACCACGTGTCGGATTTTGCTGATTAGAATTTAGAACACACAGGTACAGAATTTTTTTTTGATCTACCTCAACAAATGCGACCGTGAGAGTGACGGTCGTTTTCGTTATATCTCATATCGTTTATATATATATATATATATATATATATATATATATATATATATATATATATATATATATATATATATATATATATATATATATATATATATATATATATATATATATATATATATATATATATATATATATATATATATATATATATATATATATATATATATATATATATATATATATATATATATATATATATATATATATATATATATATATATATATATATATATATATATATATATATATATATATATATATATATATATATATATATATATATATATATATATATATATATATATATATATATATATATATATATATATATATATATATATATATATATATATATATATATATATATAAACTTTTTTTTTTGTTTTTTCGTCTCCGCTTATCATATGAGCAATTTCACGAAGATTCAACATCGTTTTGACTTGACCCCTTTTAATTTTGATTATTTTTTGTTTATAGATAGTCTTTGATAAATAAAAAATACAAGTTCTCTTAGAATTTTATTTTTCGACCAGGGGTCTTCACAGGGTGCCCCTCAATTTTTGTTATTTTGTGATGTGAGTGCATTTTGACGAGCGATTGTAGAAAAACTACTCAATCGATTTTCATAAATGATATGTCGTTGAATAGGTATTAGAACAAAGTTTTTAAAAATGTACACTGTTAATTTTTTGAAATAATTTTTAACGGTGTAACATAAGAAAAAAATGGTGTAATTGAAAAAAAGATGACATTAACTTTTTTTTTTTTTTTAAACTGAATTGAGACTTATTTTACATCTAACAACTTGTGAAAGTTTAGGACTAGAATCATTTTTTGTTTTAGAGATAAAATTCGTTGTGCGTATGACTGTCGGGAATCAGTTTTTTTGTTCTGAAGAAAAAATATAAAAATGGCGATTTTTAGATTCAGATTTTTTTTTTATGTTAAATATCAAATATTTTATTATTAAATGAACTTTTTAAAAAGCAATTTCAGTCAAGTTCAGCAAAATTTTGCGACATTTTGACTCGGCCCTTTTTAATTTGGTCTATTTTGGTCTATATTCGGTTTACATATAGCCTTTGATAAATGAAAAATACGGCTTCAAGTAGAATTTTTTTAAATAGCGTTTCAGCGTTTCAGGTTCCTCAAAAATCAGCTGTTTTAAAAATTTACTAAACTTTGCTGTCCTTGATCTAGCTGAAATGGCCAAGCCCATATTTGAAAACTTTTTCTCACGTACATAAAATATAAATCTTTCCAAAATTTAAAAAAAAAATAGTTCAAATGTAACGGTTGAGACCCTAGGGCTGTTGAAATGAAAACAAATGCAAAAGGCAATGTTTTCATCATCTTTCAGTTTATGTTATTTAAATTCATCTTAACTTTTAAACATACTTTTCAACTATAGCCTCAAAAAATTTCAGCTTTCTAACCCAAAAGGTTCTATTTTTATAAGCGTTATAATGAACCTCTTACAAAAAAATATCAAGCCATTTAATACCATAGAAAAATTATCTAAATCTCTTTTGTTTTTATTTTTTTTTTACTAAGTAACCGTTTGAAAAAAAGATTAAATAAGAACAAAAAAACACAACAACAAAAGATGATTTTGAAATAAAATTGTTTGATAATGTTTGATTATAAATTATGTGTGATGGTATAATTGTAGTTGTGACGTAGTTCATTTGATCTTTGGTGGATTTAATAAGTTATTAAAAGTAGTTTAAACCAACTTAAATAAAACTGTTCCGAAATTGTATTGATGGAGTTAGTTCGGATAATGTATTTAATTTGGTTCGATAATTTTTTTGAATTATTCTGTTTCTACTTATATTTTTTATTTAAACTAATCTGACGTATCTAATTTTGTTTGGACACAAAATCGTCTGACCGCGAAATCTACATATTTCTAGCGGATATACCTGCCGCTGGGATTTTTTTTATTATTCTAGAAAAATGTGGTAGAACTGGTGCGGTGTTTTTGCACCGTCGCTTGAATCAACAGTTAGATAGTGATACGTATGCGTTTCAACTTGTAACCTCATTAGCTTGGCTCAAAGGTGTTGTTTAGGGCCGGCAATTGTTTGACCTTCAACCGGATTCGCATGATTCCGCAGTTTTGTTTTAAAATTTTTTTTGACATACAATTTTTGCTCATCTTTCCTCCACATTCACTGTTCTCCTAGGTGTACTGTGTGCAACAATATTATTTTAAACATTAGCTGTATCATTCAACCTTCCATGAGACAATAGTTCTGTATACATCGTTGCCGTTGCTTATGTTATTTTATATCCAACAATAGTAATAATTTTAAATATCAGCTATATTATTCATTCAACACTGCATGAGACAATAGTTCTGTAAATCATCGTTGCCGTTGATCATGGTAATTTATATTCAACAATACTACCAATTTTAAACATCAGCTGTATATGTTCTGTCAACATTGCCTGAGACAATAGTTCTGGATTTCATTGTTGCCGTTGCTCACGCTCAGTTGTATTCAACAATCGTACCAATTTTGAACATCAGTCGTGTATATATTTTTGTTGCATATAATTGGCCTAGGGGAGATGACCGGCTAAACATCCAGGGATTAAGGATTGGGATCTGATACCGGGTGATTTTTTTAACCTGAAACTTTCAAATATCTCGAAAAATAAGCACTCTACGGAAAAAATGTCTATATTTAAAATTTAATCATACCGTGGGGGAAACACATTAGTCCAAAAAAAATAGTACCCCACCCCCACTCTTTGTAGGTGGGCGGGGGTAACTTTGAATCTAAAATAGGAACCCCAATTTTTTATTGCAGATACGGATTCTACAAAAGTACGTACGATTTGACTAACAAAATTTGTTTGATTCATAATAGATGGCGCTGTAATCGACGAAATTCATTTTTTTCGATTTCTTTTACTAAGAACATATGCCTACGATTTTGTAATACATTTGAAATAAAAGATATCACGTTTTCATTGTAAAAAGTTTAATAATGTAAATGGCTGGTGAATAAAGAAATTTTAGCTTAAAATAAGTGTTCAAAATGATGGCCTTCGACTTCAATGCACTTATTAATCCGCTCTTTAAATGACTGTACACAACTGAGAAGTGTGTCTGCTTGAATTTCGGCACAAGCATTTTTGATTCGCCCAATCATATTATCACGTGTTGTTGGTTCTTGTTTGTAAACTTTCTCTTTGAGATAGCCCCACAAGAATAAATCTGGCGAAGTAAGATCTGATGATCTGGCAGGCCAATTTACATCTATCATCATCTATCAAACAAAATTTTTTAGTCAGATCGTACGCACTTATAGCCGTAAAATCCGTATCTGCAATAAAAAATTAGGGTTCGTATTTCAGATTCAAAGTTACCCCAGCCCACCTACAAAGAGGGGGGGTGGGGGACTTTTTTTTGCACTAATGTGTTTCCCCCGCGGAATGATTAAATTTTGAATATGAACATTTTTTCCGTAGAGTGCTTATTTTTCGAGATATTTGAAAGTTTCAGGTTAAAAAAATCAACCGTTATATATATATATATATATATATATATATATATATATATATATATATATATATATATATATATATATATATATATATATATATATATATATATATATATATATATATATATATATATATATATATATATATATATATATATATATATATATATATATATATATATATATATATATATATATATATATATATATATATATATATATATATCTATATATATATATATATATATATATATATATATATATATATATATATATATATATATATATATATATATATATATATATATATATATATATATATATATATATTTATTTATATGTAGATGGATGTGTCGGTGTGGGTGTGTTTGGAGGTTTATGGATAGGCATGGGTTTATATGTGCAAGTATGTATGTGTACGGGCGTTTGTATGGGTGGTGCATGTGCGTGTGAATGAGAAAATCAAAATGGGGTGACGTGACGGTTGGTGTTTCTTCGACCTGGAGGGCCGCCAGGGTCTTCTTTTTATCACCTTTTCTTCTAATATCCGATCCAATTTATAAACCATATACGCGTACAATTCCGCAATTTGTACTAGGCGGCAGGTATACTCTCTCATTCCCGCAGACTAGAGCTAGTTTAGGGATCAATATCGAACTAGGTACGCGGCCTGCCATAACAACTCCATTGGTTTGCCAATGGGGCTAGTTCTCCTTTAGAGTGCCCCCAGAAAATGGATGGCTTGAGTGACAGATTTTTTGCGTTGATTTTAATTTTGTTTTTGTATTTGTGTTTTTGTTGTTTGATCTTTGGTATTAGAAATTTTTTTGCTAGATGTGTTGAAATCCTAATTTCTGATGATTAATTTAAGTTTTTAGTTATGACATTTTGAAATTTTTTTTTAAATTTTATTGTAATTTTTCTTTGTTTGAAATTTTTGTGTTCTATAGGCGAAGGCAAGATCCTAATAAATCCTGATGCACAGACATTTTCTGTGTTATATATGTGTTTAGTAGTTGCATTGTGGTCAAAGGCAGAATATGTAAGTCCTTGCACCACAGACAACATTTTTGTTTGTTGTTGAGTTGGTGTTCTGGGTGTGGAAGGCAGAAGCCGAAGGTGCTTGGTACATATATTGCATTTATGTTTTTATGTTTAATTTAAAACCGCAGAGACAGGAATTGTAACTCAGACGTATTCCTAACAGTAAGGTGGAAACTCCTGACTGCATCGAGGGGTTGCAAGTGGTGAAGTAACACGGAGTGGATCTGGTAGATCCTCATGGTTTAACATTTAAATCAATCCTCTATAGTTCTTTCACCGGCTTCACAACTCACGAGTTCTCCATGTGGTCGGGACCACGTGTTACGCTCAAGTTAATTAATTGCCGTGGGTTTTAAAAAATTCTTTTCGTTTAATCGTAACCTATTGGAAAGTGGGAAGAACGTAGATCAGAGGATGATAGCAGGCAAAATAATTACGTTTGTCGTTAGGGCAGCTGTGACTAACGTTCTCTATAAAGTTACACCAAGTTCTTCATTCTTAACACAGGGTTTCGTTTTGGTGGTGTCGTTGGCTTGCCAGAGAACGGTGAACAGCAAAATGCTAGCGCTTTTCTTTCTGAACTATATATAGATCGCCTTTATCCTCTAACCGATTTCACCGAAGCTCTTTCCCAAAACTCCTTTTGTTTATTCAATATACGTTGCTTTATATTTTTTAAGGTTCAGTTTATTTTTTATTCAAGTTCGTGACAAAAGACAACTTTTATGTTGTAGTTTACTGTTTTTTTTAATAAACTCGATAAATGGTTTTCTTCTCTAGCTCGGCCAGCTCAGTCGATAAAACAAGAGACTTTTATATCTGGGTTTGGTTTTGATACTATTTCCATCCAAATTCACCAATTCTCTCACAAAAAAGACAATTTTAGTGTGCGGGCCTCCTCCGTTTGTCTTTTTCTGTAATGGTCAAGACCGTGTTCTGTGAATGCTTAACTTTTCTCATTATTTTTTTTATTTTTCCACCGCATCACGTAGATCTAACTTCCACCGTAGATCTAACTTTCCCCATTCACCATTCCAGCATTCACCAATTTAGGTTGTGAAATAAAGCGGAGTGAACAGTTTGTTTTATTAAAGTTAAAATTAGGATAATTCTGAATCCAAAATAAGCAATCGAAAATTATATTCATAAAAATAAAAATTAAATTCCAATTAGATTCTTGCATCTCATTGATTGTTCAGCAGTAGAACGACAGTTGGATATATCAGACAAATGGAACAATGAAGCCAGCCATTATCTAACAATAATAAATGGTAATGCAACCAGCATTTATATTCACCTCCAAACAACTACAAAATGGTGCCGAAAGAGGGGTTTGCGTGCCAGGGTGTTTAATCTGCTTCAGCATATGTGTAGATTGTACTGTTAATCTGGTATTGTTAATTTAATAATAGAGCGATATAAAGCGTAAAATTTTCATTCCCTACCCAGAATATTGTAAATTTTCATTGACGTTCATTGATCCGCCTTAACTTCCAATTAGCTATAAAATCAATGAAAAATCTTTTAATACAAAATAAAACAGCTTGTGAATAACCGTTTAGCCAAAATAAATAGCAAAAAAAGCACAAATCACAATCAAGTATGATGATCCGTTCCTATAAAAACAATTCAAATAAACTATAAAAAAAACAATTTTGATTTGCTTTTAACTCTCACAATAATTCTTCAACTTCTTTGATTTAAATATCAATTGACCTAAATAAAATTCTTGTTGGATTAAAATAATTCTTCTACTCTGTAATGCAAAAAAAAAAATAGGAAAACGTGTAATATCTCTTATAACTTTGAATTATAGTTTTGCGAAAACTTTTATTTTTTGTAAGTGGACAACGATAGAAAAATACAAGAAGACCGTTGACTTAATTGTTGATGTTCAAATCATTTAACTTAAGAAAACGAAATCGTAAATCATTGTGTTGAGAAAAGTTCTAATGGATAATGGATGAGGAAAAAATAAATGAATTTTTATTTGTTTTAGGTTATAGGTTTTCTTGATTTTCATAAGTTTAAGATGCTTGGAAAACTTATAAGAAAAAAAAAAAACAAAATAGACTCATTTCTACTAGAGTTGAACTGTAATCGTAGTTCAATTACAAAATTCGTTAAATGAAAAATGTAAATAGATATCGATGAGTATTTGCGAAATTGAGAAACTTGATCAATGGATTGACATTTGTTTTTTTTTAATTCTGGTATTACGTTACTGATTTTATGCTCTGTCATCTTATTTGTGAGAATAATAATTGTTGCTAGGTCATCTTGACTATTATTGAACTGTTATAGTGAAATTCATTATTTCTGAGACAGGTTAAATTGACGAAGGTGATTAATTAAATAGTACTCCAGTTTCTGGAATAGCAGCATAATTACTGGATATTTTCGTTTTGTATTGAAAATTTGCGTTTGCTGGAGTTTTACCGATTTATGACCTGTTTTCTGTAATAATCGTCTTATTTTGACTATTGACTGAATAACAGGAATATCCCAACCTCTCTTTCTGTATATATTTTGCCAGCATAATAAATGAGTAGTCACATCCCTTGACGACATGTAACCTGGAAGGTGAGACCATTTCATGGTCCATTCTAAAGTTTGATACTATACACTATACAAGTATAGTACGGAAGAGCTACGAACCAAAAATAACTAGCACCTTGTAGATTTAGTAAATTAATAAATTAAAAGTAGTAGAATCTTAAAAAATTTTCTAAAAATTTGCATCAACAAGTGAATAAACATCTTACTGAACTGGTTTACTTAACCTCCTGCCCTTTTTAATAAAAAAAGTAACTATTCTTTGTTTATTAAATAATCAAGAGAATATTTGCTTTAGTCTTAAAGTTGTAGTCTGATTAACAACTATGATGTTCAAGAGCTTTTTAATTTTTTTATCACTTTACGTTTTTTTAGTTGCATGTGATAATCCATCATTTGATTATTGTGCACTACAATCAGAAAAATGTGTTAAGCATGTTGCATGTGAAAACAATGGTTTGATCGATACTAGCAAACAGTTAAACTTCACATTACAACCTATTCCTAATGCATTAAAAATCAAATTCTTAGACGCATTTAATCAGAAAAAAAATAATATTGCAAAAGGGTTAACGTTAATACCGCAAGGAGCAAATGTAAATGTTCTGGTAAGCTATAATTAGAAATTTAATTTTTATTCAGGTGAAATTAGTTTTGATTCTTGATTCAGACTTGGAGTGATGAATTAGAACGATTGGCTAGAAATTATCTTCAAGTATATGGAAACAATATAGCAGAAATAAAACATTGTGTTGATTCTGGTAAGTCATCACTATCTCAAATATTTAATAAAAAATTTCAAACCAATCCATTTTTATTTCTAGAAAGTTTTGAATTCACTGATCGTGAATCTTACATTCTTACTTCAAAAGATCCAGAACAAATAATTCAGCAGATGTTCGACGACACAGACATCTTTCATGAAAAGTAAAGATTTCATTTTTAGAATATTTACATATATGAAATTGGTAAATGTTGCATTATTAAACAAATATTATTTTTTTAGCGATGAAAATGATTTGAGACGGTTAACGCATTTACAAGGAGGGGCATGTTACTTTGTAACTGCACCGGAAGTCACAGATAAATTTTTAGTTATGGTTTGTTTACTGGGTTACAATGTAAAAGAAAACCTTGTTCGCACAGTCTATGAGGAAGGTGAACCATGTTCCAAGTGTGTTAACGGTGGGGAATGTGACTCAGTTTATACTGGATTATGTAAATAATTATATAAGTATTAAAGAATTGCTTTGAATATAAAAACTCAAAGTTTTTGAACTGTTAACAACACGAGTTTTATTTTATTTTATTTAATACAACATGAGATATATTTCATCTTTCTCACGTGTACAGGTGGCAAAAAGAATTGCAAGATCTGACGAATTTATAAAGACTTTTAACAGCTGACTCTGACCTGTCACCCTACCAAAATTTATCGCAAATATTAAAAAAAAATTCTACTAAATAGCTAAATGCAATTTCATTTTCAATTATAGATCTGGTAAGAGTTTACCACCAGGTTCCAAAAGCATCGATCTGATCCCAAATCTGGTTCGACAAAATAATTAATTTAAATTCTAAATAGTAACTGGGGTGTTGCTATCTAGTACAGACTTAAATTAAGTTTAAACTATACAACAGGCTAGGGATTAAAATTGTGATAATTGATAGTAGATTGAATGTTTGAATTGAAGAAAAAAAACAAAACGTGTTTTAAGAAACCATAACTCTTATTTACAGAGTCACTGTACATATAAGTAGAGAACTAGAACGATTTAGTCTAGTCTCTAACGAGAACGATTATGATTGAATAAACATTTTAGTTAATGAATTTACCTAACCTTTCTAATCGACACAAGGTGAACCAATTTGTTGTTTATGCATAATATTTATGTAAACATTTGCTCATAATCATATTTATACTTATTTCCATTTGTTTATCAATTTTATCGTTATCAGTAATAGTAATAATCAATTTTACTGAATCTTGGACATGTTGTCTGTGATAGAAATGGTTTGCTTGATATTTGTACCATAAAAAAAATAATATTACAAAGCCAAAAATATCAATGTAATATTTTCTACTGCAATCAAAGCAGCCGATGTTTGAGGAAGATAACAGAGTTTAAAACTTCCGACCATTACGTCATAACGTCTAATGAAGGTAGTGGTCGTATATGTAAGGTTGTAAATCAAAAAAATATGTGATTGTATTGACATTTGTTAATGTTGCGCCTAATTTTGACCATTTTGTTGATGCTACAATTTTCATGAATAAAAACAGAAATCGAAAATTTAAATAATTGACTTACATATAATAAATATAATATTAAGTTTCAATCATTTGCTTTATGTTTGTAATGATCAACAAATCAACAATCAACAATTCAATCTGAGAATGCACACAGTTTTTTGTAGATTTCCTACACTTTTCTACTTCATCACATAGATGTGATGCATTCATAAACAAACTCTTTTATCCTCCCCTGATAATTGTAATTAATTATGAACCCAATTTTAAACCAAAAATTTCATTGATATGATTATCCACGACTGCTATAGAATATATGCTTTCCATGTGTATGTCTTCCATTGTAATGTTCTTATATTCTCTCACTTCTACAGTTTATTAAGTTTATTAAATATTATTTCTATAGTTTATTAAATATTTCCCTAACAAAATCAAATCTTAACGTTTGTTGGTTTAGTAATATCCAAAGGTTAAAACGAGAAAAATACATATAGACGAGCGATTAGCGTATTGAACTTTCGAAAACCTGTATAGTTAAACGGATTTGAATGCGGTTTTTTGCATTCGATTCAGAAAGTCAATTAACAAAATTTGTTTGATATTTTGCAAACCCAGATCGGCTTTATTGCATTTCTGCAGCTAAAAAATGCATTTTTGTAAGTGCATTTTTTAGAATAATAAAAGAACAAATATAATTCGCTAAATAATAGTCGAAACGAGCCCAAATTCATGGGTTTTGGGGGTTTTGGGATCGCTGATCACGAATATGATGTCTAAAAAGTCATACCGTGGACCTGGATGTCAGGGCGCCCTTACTATACAGCTTCTCCTTGACTTTTGTCAAAATTTTCTATACAAAATATCCAATATTTGTTATTGGAAGGTTTTCGGGCTCGCTGATCATCATTATGATATTTGAAAATGTACCTGACGTACCTGGGGATCATAGCGACCCGAATATGAAGATCATCTGCTGGAGTTTTCTTTAAATTTCTTATCAAAAGCATTAAAAATCTTTACTCGGGGGTTTTCGAGGTCGATGATCACGAATATGATGTTTGAAAATTCACCTAACGTACCTGGGGATGTCAACGATCCGATAATGTAGATCATCTACTGGAGTTTTCTTTAAATTTTTTATGGATAACATTAAAAATCATTACTCGAGGGTTTTTGGGGTCGCTGATCACGAATATGATTATTAAAACTTCACCCGACATACCTGGGGATCATATCGACCCGATTATGTAGATCATCTACTGGAGTTTCCTTAATTTTTTTATCAAAATCATTAAAAATCATTACTCGGGTGTTTTTGGGGTCACTGATCATGATTATGGTATTAAAAAAATTCCCTGACATTCCGAGGACTTATAATGACTTTATTTTTAATATCATCTCCCGGAGTTTTCTTACCCGGTTATTATTATATAATAATAATAATATTTATAATATTATAATATTATTATATTACAATATAATATTATAATAATATTGTAATAAACTTCGTCCAGAATGGGTTAATTTAATTTAATCATAAATAACCAATACATTCCGCCTAAATGTTTTCTACATTCTATAGCAAAGATGAATCAAAAGTTAACTCCCTTTAACAAATACATTTTGCATAAATTAAATTTGAGTTCGCTAATACAAATGCAAGTATGAATGAAAACAGGTGTGGCCTATTCAAGAGGTACGGACTACGTAGTATTGATTTCTAGTGGATTATAGAAGTTTCGATTTATTTATTTTTCGATATAAATAAGCGAACAAAAATATCAGATAGTGAGTTTTAATTTTGCAATTAAAAGTGTTTTACAAATATTCGAAAGTATAAGGAATAATCGGTGGTACTTGAGCCTGGGTACTAATAGTGAAAGAATCTGAACTTAGTGGAATATTAAATACAGATTTTACGATTCCGAATATTATTGATTCAAATTGTGGAAAAGCGGTGAAGTTTATCGTACATAAATTGGAGACCCTAGAATTTACTGTAAGGAAAAACGGAAGCTGCGGTAATTTGTTGACAAATAAAGTTTGAGATTCTGTTAACCAAAGATATGTCTTTTTGCTGTCGTATTTGCTCAATAATCGAAAAGAACCAACGAAGAGTCGTTACAGTGGTGTCAGAAGTGGGATTATTGAAACAATGGTCAAGACAGTAAATATTAGTGATCTCAGCCAGACCCAGCTGAAGGATGAGTTGAAGAAAAGGAATGCTCCAATCCATGGAACGAAGGCAGAACTTGCATTTCGGTTGCGTAAAGTTTTAGAAGAAGCAGGCCAAAACACAGAGGTCATAGAAGTAGAGCCGGAGGAAGCTCCGGTCCAGAATGCCCCAGCAACTGATCCGATGATGGCGTTGATGAAAGAAATGATGGCACAGCAACAACGACAACTTGCTGATATGATAACCAAACAAGGAAACAATCAACAACAACAACATGCTGATATGATGGCCCGACAAGAGAAACAGGCAGCAGAACAAAAAGTAGAGCAACAACAACAACTTGCTGATATGATGGCCCGACAAGAAAAACAGGCAGCAGAACAAAAAGTAGAGCAACGACAACAATTTGCTGATGTGATGGCGAAGCAAGAAAGTCTACGTGAAGTAATCGAGTCACGTATATCCAGTGCAGAGGTGAAAATCAACAACATGGAAAAGGAGCTGCGGACAGTTACCGAAGAACAAGAGAAATTGCGCAAACTTTCGAGTGAATTATGCCAAGAAATAGCAAAAGGGAAGTCAGGTAACATGATCAATCCATCAACTACTTCAGCCCCAGCTAGAGTGAAAACACCCGCATTTGATGGATCTACATCGTATCAGATATTTAAGATGCAATTTGAGATAGCAACAACTGGGTTTGATCACCAACAAAAAGCAAACGCTCTTATATTGGCATTGAAGGGACCTGCTGCTGAAATTTTGCAGACACTATCAGCGACAGAGCGTGATTACAGCAAGCTAATGGAGGCCTTAGAAGTAAGATATGGGGAAAGTCATATGCAAGCTCTCCATCGCATACAGCTCAAGACACGAAAACAGGGAGTCAGTGAAACTTTGCAAGAATTAGAGGCTGACATTGTCAGACTGGTTAATCTGTCATACCCGAACTATAACGCTGAACATCGAGACGAACTGGCAGCTGGTACATTCATCAATGCTCTTCGAGATGTGCAAATGAGAAATCAGCTGTATCTAAGCGGGAAGAAACTACCTGCGGAAGTCTTAGCATTGGCCCTACAAATGGAAGCTGGAAAAAGAGCGTATGACTCAGGTAGAGTACGTAAGATGGAAGTTGCTGAAGAGCCACTAAAAGCAGCGCTTGATGAAGTGATCATGCGTGTCAAAAGTTTGGAAGATAAGCCTAAACGAAAGCAACGAAGAAGATCTAGCAGAGTAAGATGCTGGAATTGTGGGCATTTAGGGCACATCAGACGGGAATGCAAAACACTAGTAGCAGCAAAAGAAGGAGTAGTTCCAGTCCGGTTGCTGAACCTCTCAAACAAGCAAGTGGATGTCAAAAAGGCAGGAGATTTCCGCGTTGAACACCGTAAGAAAAGGATACAAAGGGAATGCAAAACACTAAAAGCAGCAAAAGAAGGAGTAGTTCCAGTCCAGTTGATGAAGCTCTCAAACAAGCAAGTGGATGTCAAAAAGGAAAGAGATTTCCGCAGTTCACACTAGAAGGGAAGGATACATTGTAACGCTGATAATCTTTCAAGAAGACCCTGTATTGAGGAGCGCAAGCCATGTAGCAGAACTGAGAGAAAAGAGGCAATGACAGTGAAGCAAATTAAGTTCCAAACTCCTGACGATTGGAGTACCGAGGCAATGAAAAGAGAGCAGCTAAAGGATCCAGCTATGGCTCCGGTATTGAAATGGAAAACCGAGGGAAGGCGACCAGAGTGGAAAGAGGTCGCACCTTTAAGTACGGAGGTGAAATTTTACTGGGCGCAATGGGACTCACTATTTATGGACAACGGGATACTAAAAAGAAAATGGGAGTCCGCTGATGGAAAGAAAGTGTTAGAGCAACTGGTGTTGCCATCAAGTCGAGTAGAAGAGGTACTGGGAAAGCTGCATGGAAGTATTTCTGGAGGACACCTGGGAGTCAATAAAACCCTGGCTAAAGTAAAGGAGAGGTTTTATTGGGTAAGGTATCGAACCAACGTAGAGCAATGGTGTCGGCGATGTGATACTTGTGCGGCGAGCAAAGGACCAAAGACTAGAACTCGAGGAGAGATGCAGCAGTACAATGTGGGAGCCCCAATGGAGAGAATTGCTATAGACATCGCGGGGCCATTTCCGGAAACTACAAAAGGTAACAAATACATCATGGTGGTTATTGATTACTTTACAAAATGGCCGGAAGCTTATGCAATACCGAACCAGGAAGCAGTTACGGTTGCGGAAACATTAGTCAATGAATGGGTTTGCAGATATGGAACACCGCTCGAGTTGCATACCGACCAGGGAAGGAATTTTGAATCTCAACTGATGGAAAAGCTGTGCAGAACACTCGATATTAGAAAAACACGAACTACACCTATGAACCCACAATCGGATGGCATGGTAGAACGATTCAACCGAACCATGGAAGAACATTTGTCAAAGGTAGTAGAAGCCAACCAAAGAAATTGGGACAAGGATCTTCCGTTATTCTTGATGGCCTATCGTAGCGCAGTGCATGATACGACAAGTGAAACGCCAGCGAATATCATGTTCGGAAGAGAACTACATCTTCCTAGTGACATCGAGTTTGGCATCCCTGGAAACAGATTATGTGGGACAACTAAGGGAGAAGATGAATAAAATCCATCAGCAGGCTCGAGACCACATTAAGATTGCCAGTGACAAAATGAAAACCAGGTACGACATAAATGCAAATAGTGGCGGTTTTCAAGAAGGAGAATTGGTATGGCTATACAACCCCAGAAGAACTAAGGGAAGATCACCCAAGCTGCAGCCAGATTGGGAAGGCCCATATAAAATAATCAAACGAATTAATGATGTTATCTACCGCATACAAAAGGGATCCCGTACCAAGATGAAAGTGATACATCTGCAAAGGTTGGCACCGTACCAAGGTAACAGCACCAATGCGATAGCTGATATTGTTCGGGACGAACAAAACTAAATGGAGGGCAGTGTAATAAACTTCGTCCAGAATGGGTTAATTTAATTTAATCATAAATAACCAATACATTCCGCCTAAATGTTTTCTACATTCTATAGCAAAGATGACTCAAAAGTTAACTCCCTTTAACAAATACATTTTGCATAAATTAAATTTGAGTTCGCTAATACAAATGCAAGTATGAATGAAAACAGGTGTGGCCTATTCAAGAGGTACGGACTACGTAGTATTGATTTCTAGTGGATTATAGAAGTTTCGATTTATTTATTTTTCGGTATAAATAAGCGAGCAAAAATATCAGATAGTGAGTTTTAATTTTGCAATTAAAAGTGTTTTACAAATATTCGAAAGTATAAGGAATAATCGGTGGTACTTGAGCCTGGGTACTAATAGTGAAAGAATCTGAACTTAGTGGAATAGTAAATACAGATTTTACGATTCCGAATATTATTGATTCAAATTGTGGAAAAGCGGTGAAGTTTATCGGACATAAATTGGAGACCCTGGAATTTATTGTAAGGAAAAACGGAAGCTGCTGTAATTTGTTGACAAATAAAGTTTGAGATTCTGTTAACCAAAGATCTGTCTTTTTACTGTCGTATTTGCTCAATAATCTAAAAGAACCAACGAAGAGTCGCTACAATATTTATAATAATAATAATAATAATATTTATAAAATTATTATTAAAAAAATTATTATTATTAGTATTAATATTTATTATTATACATTATTATATTATATTATTATAATAAATTCATGTTTTTTTTAATAAAATAATTTATTAAAAAAAACATGAATTTTTTATAACCCCTTGTCAACTAAAATATTTAAAAATAAATTAAATTTAAAATATTTTGAAAAATAATTTTAAAAGTTTAAAAAAATAAGTAGTACGTGCCTGTATATTATATTATATTATATTATATAAAACTGTATTATATTTATATTATATTATATAAACTGTATATTATATTATATATTATAAAATTATATTATATTATAAAAAAATTATATTACATAAATATATTGTATTATATAAAACAAAAATAAAATTTTAGGACGTCATTTTTTTTTTATTTTTTTTTTATTTTTTTTTTTTTTTCAATTATAATTTAGATATGAACCATAAACGAAGAAAAAAAAAAGAAATAACGTCTTAGATTTCATTTTTGTTTTGGGAAAATGACGTCCTAAAAAAATGACATCCTAAAAACATGATGTCCGTTTGAGCTAACATCATTCAGGACGTCATTTATGTGGTTGCAAAAATAACTGTGGCAATTTATGTGGATGCAGAAGACAAGGCTTAATTTGCACTATTGCATGTAAGAATTGTATTGGCTCAAACTGCTCCAACGTAGAAAAATATTCTTCTAATGAATTGCTCACAGACGTATTAGAAGAAGACACAGCAGAAGCCGAAGATGAAACAGAAGCTTACCATCAAGAGGAAATAGAATCTGCAGAACAAGAAGAGGACGAAAGTTAAATTATGGTTATTAAAAAGAATGAAATTTTGAATAATATGGATATACCATACTAAATAATTTGTAACTGGAAATTAACTTTTTTATATAATAACATTTTTTTAAATAAATATAATAGGTTTTAATATAAAAATGGTGTACTTTTTTAAAAAATTTGTTGTTTTATCCCATTTATGAACACTTTAAACCAGTAATTTTGCTAATTTCTTAATATTATTACATATATAATAAATTCACATTAAAAAAAAAACATGAAATAATATAACAGTGTTGTATGATCTTATTAACATCAAATTTATCAAAAACCTTTAAAAACCTTAAGTAGCAATTTTGGATGGTTTGTATAACAAATTTTAAGAAAGCTCAAGGAGATGATTTTAGTAATCAAGTCTTCCTGATCCCCAGGTATGTCAGATAATTCTTGTAATAAAATAATCATGATCAGCGACCCCAAAAACCCTCGAGTAATGATTTTTAATGCTATCCATTAAAAATTTAAAGAGAACTCCAGTAGATGATCTACATTATCGGGACGTTGATATCCCCAGGTGCGTTAGGTGAATTTTTAAACATCATATTCGTGATCATCGACCTCAAAACCCCCGAGTATAGATATTTAATGCTTTTGATAAGAAATTTAAAGAAAACTCGAGGAGATGATCTTCACAATCGGGTCGCTATGATCCCCAGGTACGTCAGGTACATTTTTAAATATCATAGTGATGATCAGTGATCCCAAAAACCCCCCAATAACAAATGTTGGATATTTTGTATAGAAAATTTTGACAAAAGTCAAGGAGAAGCTGTATAGTAAAGGCACCCTGACCTCCAGGTCCACGGTATGACTTTTCAACATCAGCTACCCCAAAAGCCCCTGAGTAATGAATTTGGGCTCGTTTCGGCTATTATTTACCGAATTATAATTTTTTTTATTATTCTAAAAAACGCACTTACAAAAATGCATGTTTTAGCTGTAGCAATGCAATAAAGCCGATCTGGGTTTGCAAAACACCAAACAAATTTTATAATTGACTTTCTAAATCGAATGCAAAACGTCGCATTCAAATCCGTTTAACTCTACAGGTTTTTGAAAGTAAGTATATACTTTTGTACGCTAATCCCTCGTCTAATAAATAAAATATGAAATAAAAAATTTAACATTTTCCGTTAAATTTTTATTTTATATTTCATATTTTTTTGTCATTCTGTCATTCTGATATTTCTATACCAGAAAACGTAAAGATTTGATTTTGTTTTTTGTATGATGTCAAAAACAATTGTTTTTCTATTCTGTCTTTTCTATGTTGTCTATGATGTATTTTATTATGGTGATAAAAAATTTAGCAAGAAAGCTAGAAATTATTCGAAATAGTTTGCAGTCGTGGATAAAACAGCATATTGTATTCACATAAGATGATGGCAGTTCTGCTCTCGGATGATTCAAGATTTGCCACCAAATTTGCATCCTCGTGAAGATTTGCCACCATTCTAAGCTCATACAAGAAATTTGCTTTGTTTAATTGTTTTGTGAAATCCAATTCATTGTGAAATATATGATATAGTCACGTGGCCCTCGCCGGTTTCATTTGATGATTACCACATAGTTTATACTTCATGAGGCACTTCATGACATTTTTTGTAACTGCCCTTTTCCTCGATTTGGCCGCTTTTTCGATAGATGGCCGCTTTTCGAAAACTCCGAAAAATGCTGATTAAATCTTGTAAATTTTAATCAATTATTAAATTTATTAATTCAATAAAAAATTTTTATTTTCTAACAACTTATTTTAAAAATATAAAAATCAAATTAAATAAATTTAAAAACAACAAAAAAAATTAAAATAAATTAGTAAATTTACTACCACAACTTTGTTTTTATAGGAAATTTGGTTTAGAATACGATGGTAACCTTGTCCGACAAAAATTTGTCTGCTATTGTCGAGTCCGACAATTGACACTTTGACAAGTTTTGGTTGTCTGACTCGACAATAGCAGACAAATTTTTGTCGGACAAGGTCACAAAGGGGCGTAGGTCTGGTGACTAATAAATAAACAATTATAACAGGAAAACTTTTGATTAAGCAAAATTATAATGCTTCGAGAATGAATAAAGAGTTTAATTAAGTTAATTAAATACCATATTTTCCTACGAGGGATGAAAACACTGTTTTTATCTCGCGTAGGAAATACAATTTTTTCTACGATAGTAATATAGTAGTACTTTATTGTTGAGATGTTTAATGATCTAGTTTATTTTCAAACAAAACTTTACAATACGAGCGAGATCAAATGTTCGTGTGACAAAAAATTTTAAAAATAAAAATGAAAAAATAAGAGGATTTTCATGCAATGGAACAAGGCTTTTGAAAGAATATTAATTAAATTTCAAAGATCCCGTTTTTTTTTTCATAGATGTATATCCATTCGTTTATTTGATTATCGGTACTTGGAGCAATATTTAAATGGAGCATCACCACCATCTGCATCCTCTACTCAAACAAAATGGGTAATTGTTTTTCGCCATTTTGCTAATCGATCACTATTATACAAAGAACTGGTGGCAATAATCGTATTCTCTTTAACAATGCCATGCAAATAAAGCACCCTCTGAGAGAGCATTTTTTCATATAAATAACATTTGGATGCCAGAAAAAGGAGCACTAACCATTTAAAACGTTCGCGCTCGAGTTATGGTGAAGTTCATTTTTCAAGAAAAATTTTCTGAGTTCCACAACAAAATTAAGAATTTTTTAAACAAAATACGTCGGGTGGATAAATACCGTGTAAATCAGGAGGATTTTTTCAATTCTCCGGATATAAAGATGGACAAAACAGCTGATTTTAATGAATTTGTAATATTTTAGTTCTAACAATAAAATTAATTAATTTTCTGTAATATTTTAGTCACTTCTAACAATAAAATTAAATGAATTATTAGATTGTTACTTTGCAAAGTAAAATACCTATTTTTGTATTTCCTTCTTCATTATTTTTTTGGGGGATTTTGTTTTTCCGGACTTATCTCAAAACATATTTGTACAGCTTAGTCAGTCTACCACATATACTATAAATGCGACTTCTAGAATGTATCCTAGTGCGAATGCGTTTTCCAAACAAGAGTAAGTTAGCAAATAACTCGCGTTTGGAAAACGCATTCGCACTAGTAATACACACTATTTTTTGTAACAAGTGCGTAAAATTTATAAATATTTCTTTCATATTTCTTTCGAAATTCCAAAAATATTGTAAAAATTAAATAAAATCAAACTTTTTTCAAAATTCCAAAAATATTCCAAAAATTAGAATAAAATCAAATATTTAAACTTTTTCTAAATTCCAATAATATTCCAAAAATTCTTAGAAATTCAAACTTTTCCAAAATTCTAAAAATATTGCAAAAATTATTACAAAATCAAAAAATTGAAACTTTTTTCAAAATTCCAAAAATTATAATAATATCAAAAATTTAAAATTTTTCAAAATTCTAAAAGTATTCCAAAAATTCTTACAAAATCAAAAATTAAAATTTTTTCCAAAATTCTAAAAATATTGCAAAAATTGTTACAAAATCAATAATACAAACTTTTTTCAAAATTCCAAAAATATTTCAAAAACTATAACAAATTCAAAAATTTCCATATCCAATTTCATTTTCCATTACATTAACGTCATAAAAACAGCTGCATTTTTTTTCCAAACAATTGGCTAAAAAAATAAATGAAATCATTTTTTGACACACTTGACATTATTTTTTTGACAAACTTATAATGCCATAATTCTCTATAATAATAATAAAATTTCATGTCATTCAAATTATTAATTTTATTTTTTTCCAAAAAATTGGGTAAAAAAGTAAATAAAAATCTTTCTTTTGACACACTTGACAACATTTTTTTGACAAACTTATAATGCTATAATCTAGTTTTCGATCTCACATACCAATCCCGATTCACATACCCATCCAGATTTCTCCATTATCACTTGTTCCTTCCTACTTGTTCCTACTCATTATCACTTGAAAAGAACGTTTTTTAAGCAAAATATATGCATATTTCCTTGTTTTGAGACACTTGACGATTTTTTGACACACTTCCGGTACAGTTATCGAACACATAGTCCTATCAGCTCTTACCATTGAGTGTACCTATTTTAGAATTCAAAATGTTTTGAGTCGTTTTCTAGATTTCGTCGGTTGTGACGGTCGGCCGGCAGATAGACATTCATTTTTTTTTTGCTTTTTTAGAATCAGGTGGTCCTAAAACGTCGAGAAATGCCAAAAAAAGTGGTTAGCTCATGAATGTAATACTTAGGTCTTTCAGACCGAAGTAACTAAGTTATTAATGGAAAATATGTATAAACATTTATTTGGTGTTTCTAAAATAATTTCGTTAAACAGTTAGCGAAAGTAATAGATGGTTACAATTCGTTTGAAAAATTTTTCATATTTAATAAATATAATTTCAATCATTAACAATGTATCAATCTCGTCACTCTGAAATTGATATTGAATATAAAAATGAAACCAACCGTTTAATAATTTCAAAGAATTTAAAATTTTTTTTTAAATAAAGTTAAAAGTATGAAAACATTAAATCATTTATGTTTTACTGATATATTATGAGTCGTTTAGTCCTTAGTTACCGAAATAATAATGATGCTCTTAATTCCCAAGGGAATTTGAACAATTTGAACTAAAAAACAACTAACTTGATCAATTAAAACGCAAAATTATGCTTTCGAATACTTGATAAAAATAAATGTTTTAAGCTGACTCTCCATTAGTCTTTTTCATCTTTTTTTCTAGCCAAAATAGAATGAGAAACCATGATTAATTTCCTAAAGAGAGAGTAAGACGAATATCACAATTTTTCATGGAAAAAATATTTTATAGGATTGGAATTGTGACATTTCACCATTATTTTTAATAAACATCTAATTCTATTATATATTTTTAACAAGGTCGTATCCAACATAGACTGCTAGATAATTTTAAATATATTTTTTCAGTGTAAAAGTCGTCTTTTTCCATAAAAAAGTCTTGCTCTATAGACTTTTTTTTATAGTAGAACCCTTTTTTATAGTACATCACTTTTTTTTTAAAAAACAGTCATGGAAAGTAAAAAAAAGACATGAAATAAATAAAAAGTCTTCATCTTTTTTCCTTTCGCACTTATATGATTTTCGTATCTTCTATTTCACAAAATAAAAAAGACGAGAAAAAAGACTAATGGAGAATGACCTTTAGTTTAATAAATGTTTTATAGTAAAAAATAAAGTTGTTTATGTATCACGTGAATTATTAGATGTCCATTACCTTGTGAAACTTACTAACCCTCGGGCCAGAGGCCCTCGGGTAATAAACGTTTCCCGCAGGAATTAGTATCCTTATAATTCCCTTGATTAACTAGCATCACCCGGCTTTGCTACGCTTATAAATAAAGTTTTTGCGTAGACATTTTGTTGACGTAGTAGCAATGATTTGAAAAGGTGGTAATGAGAAATGGCAGCATAATTTTTAATTTTAGTTTTTAAAAATATGAATGGAAAATAATCAGCACTCTAACTGATCTGTTCGGATACATACAAAATTAGCGATTACATAAGTTTTCAAGTAAGCAATAAAACAATTTAAATGACTTGTTGAATTAGTAGAGGTGTGTCGTCTCTATATAGAACATTATATAGAACAAAAATAGAGTCACAAATGTTCACAGTGCTCATGCATTGTATTTGTACCCGTCACGAAATACACAAAAACTGTTCTAAAAAAGTTTTTCTGAGAAAAAAAGCTCTCAAATTGCAAAAATATGGAGAAGCTGAAATCTCACAGCTCTGAGATATCAAGACTTTGGTCTGAGTTAAGGATTTTGATATAGTTTTCGGCAAAAAACTTTCACGAGGACATGGTTTTTAGTTTTGGCCAGCGATGTATATGAAACATAACTCTTTGTTTAAGTACAAGTATTTTTTATCTCTGCTTAAAAATTTATTACAAAACTAACACGAAACATCAAAACGTTGCCAGAAAATTATAATCAAAATTCCAAAAATATTGTTAAATTAAATAAAATCAAACTTTTTCAAAATTCCAAAAATATTCCAAAAATTAGAATGAAATCAAATATTTAAACTTTTTCTAAATTCCGATAATAATCCAAAAATTCTTAAAAATTCAAACTTTTCCAAAATTCTAAAAGTATTACAAAAATTATTACAAAAGCAAAAATTAAAAATTTTTTCAAAATTCCAAATATTATAATAAAATCAAAAATTTAAAATTTTTCAAAATTTTAAAAATATTCCAAAAATTCTTACAAAACCGAAAATTAAAACTTTTTCCATAATTCTAAAAATATTGCAAAAATTATTACAAAATCAAAAATGCAAACTTTTTCAAAATTCCAAAAATATTTCAAAAACTATAACATATTCAAAAATTTCCATGTCCAATTTCATTTTCAATTACATTTACGTCATAAAAACAGCTACTTTTTTTTTCCAAAAAATAGGCCAAAAAATAAATGAAATCATTTTTTGACACACTTGAAATTATTTTTTTGACAAGCTTATAATGCCATAATTCTCAATAATAATAATAAAATTTCATTTCAAACAAACAATTTTATTTTTTCCAAAAAGTTGGGTAAAAAATAAATAAAAATCTTTCTTTTGACACACTTGACAACATTTTTTTGACAAACTTATAATGCAATAATCTGGTTTTTGATCTCACATACCAATCCCTACCATCAAGATTTCTCCAAATTTAATGTTGCTACTCGTAATCATTTTAAATGAACGTTTTTTAAGCCAAAATATGAAAATTTGGTATTTTTGACACACATAATGATTTTTTTGATAAACTTCCGGTACAGTTATCGAACACAGCGGCCTTTTGGGCCTGTCCCTTGAGTAAACCTATTTTTAGAAAAAAAAAATTTTGGAATCCCTCTAGTGGTTTTCCCTGCAGCGTAGGTAATGACGGACGGACGGCCGGCCGGCCAGCAGACAGATATACATTTTTTTTGGCTTTTTTAGAATCAGTAGGTCCTAAAACGTCGAGAAATGCCAAAAAAAGTGGGGATAAGAATTTCACTTTTAGCTCATGAATGTAATACTTAGGTCTTTCAGACCGAAGTAATTCAAGTGAATTACAAAAATTGCTTTGATCTTAATCACTCACAGAATCTCTCAAAATTTTATTTTTACACCAAATAGTTTAAACGTTTTGTTTATTCAACATTATGCCCGTCGCGTATTGCCACTTTCTCATAAGAAAGAAAATTCGAGAAAACTCGTAAAGATAACATTCAATTTATATTGTGTCATTTTTATTGCAACTTATTTATTTTAATATGGAACGAATTTCAAAATGTCGTTTTAATTCAATTTATTTATTCGAGTACTTGTGGGTAAACTATATTTTTTGTTTTTCCGTCTGGTGCGTACACAAATAAATCAGAAGGTTTTCCTAACGCGCCAGCCACATACAGATGTCCATGTGAGAAGAACGGATGGTAATTGTAAAAGCGACTTGCACTGGAAACTAAACGTTTAAATCTGTTGGGATCATCTTAATCTTCAAATTTTCCATTCAAAATTGTAGCTTCAATGTTAATTGTTAAGGGACCTTTTTCTTAAAAGGTTCTTATGTCTTGTTGTGACACACATTGTAATTCCTACTACCCAACACATTTTATTTAAAAAAAATAGAACGTTATCGTCAAAGAATGTTCCATAACTAAGCCTAACGGTGCTATCGTTGATTGAAAAAAGTACATCCGCCAGCACCCCTAAAATATCACTTATCCCTTTAATATAAATATCACTTATCCCCTTATATATTTATTGTCAGTGGTATACGATATCTCACGTTAAATGATTTGCCAATAGCAGGTACTTAAGTACGTGGCTTTGTCACACCCATAGATCCAAAATTTTAAATTTTACATATGTTCCTGCGGGCGGGAAGATATTATATATTCATTTGTATTAATGCATTGTAACTGTTTGCAAATCACTATTGCAAATGTGGTGCTGGCTAAGGACCACATTTTTAATTAGTTTGTTCCATTACGTAATTTTGAGCTTTATAAAATTTGTAACATCATGATGTGTTTAACTCAAATACATATAGTTTTGATATACAAATGTAATTGTTTCAGATTATACTTTTATTAAATTATGTTCAACAAAACAAATATTGATCAAAGGAGTCTAACCAAATAAAACGATATTTAAAGAAAATCCAAATTAAATTATTATCAACATTTAGGCAGAACCTTATAAGATAATTATAAGGGCCCTGGGGTTCCATTTAGCATGTTACCTATGCGCAAGTGTACACAACAACTTCCCAAAGTTTCATGATGATCAGGATCGGTTTATTAATGTATAAACGACAAACACACATACTTTCAATTTTATATACAGGGTGAGTTTTTTAAAAAATGCCAGGCTTTTATCTCGAGAACCATGCTAGATGGGACAAAATAACCCAGGGTGATATTTGTTAAGCGTCGAGAGGGACGTCCAATGGTAATATTGAATGACCTTGAAACTCATAAATATTGGATATATATGCTAAAATAGGTTTTTTTTTAAATTAGAACCTATTATACATTTAATGTTTTTTTTAATTAAGTAAATCAAACTACACACTTTTTGCTTACAAATTTTTTTTGTAAAGTGTACGATTTTGTAGATATGATGAAAATTGATTTGCACTAAAGCAAACGTGTCTTCGCTAAGTTCTTCAGTAAAAAAATAAAATTTCAATAAATCAAAAAAAAAACAACGAAAATCAATTTCACGCAGTAGACCACGATGCAATAATATTTAAATTAATGAATGATTTCTTTGTTTTTTTTTAATTTATCGAAATTTTATTTTTTTTCTGAAGAACTTAACGAAGACACGTTTGCTTTAGTGCAAATCAATTTTCATCATATCGACAAAATCGTACACTTTACAAAAAAAAATTGTAAAAAAAGTGTGTAGTTTGACTTAATTAAAAAAAAACCTTAAATGTATAGGTTCTAATTTTAAAAAAAACTTATTTTGGCATATATCTCCAATACTTATGAGTTTCAAGGTCATTCAATATTACCATTGGACGTCCCCCTCGATCCTTAACAAATATCACCCTGGGTTATTTTGTCCCATCTAGCATGGTTCTCGAGATAAAAGCCTGGCATTTTTTAAAAAACTCACCCTGTATATAGAAGATAGATATATATAGATATGTAGATAGAAGATAGATAGATAGATTAATAGATTAATCAGTTATCGACTACTGAGAATTGAAGAGTATTTCAGTACTAATATCGCAATTAAAAAATGGGGGTTGGTGGTAGAAGGGGGAAAATTAAAGGTTACATGTACGTTTTAATTTCAAATCATAAAAAAATAAAAATAAAATATTTTGTCTGAAAAATGAAAAAAAATTTGGGGGGGTGGGTGAGCCACCCCCTTATCACTTAAGGTTATGAAAAATAGTTAACGACCTATTCTCAGACATACCGTACACATAAAATTTCATGGAAATCGGTCAATCCGTTGAAGAGTATTGAATAGTATTCCAGTACTAATATCGCAATTAAAAAATGGGGGTTGGTGGTAGAAGGAAGAAAATTAAGGATTATATGATTTTTTAATGTCAAATCATAAAAAAATAAAAACAAAAAATTTCGTCTGAAAAATAAAAAAAAATTTGGGGGGAGGGTCCCCCTTATCACTCAAGGGTATAAAAAATAGTTTACGACCGATTCTCAGACCTACCGTATATACACATAATATTTCATGGAAATCAGTCAAGCCGTTTCGGAGGAGTTTTCTTACAAACACTGTGACACGAGAATTTTATATATCAGAAATTTAAATCTCAAGACACGCAATTTTTCTGATGTTCTTGATAGTAATCCACTATCAGGAATGCACAGTGTTCATTACAGGTTTCTTGCCATCAAGAGTTAATAAAAGGATTCACTCTATTGCAATTTTATATTTCTGAGCTAATAGTAGCCAAGTACTCCAAAATAGACTGACTCTTGTTAGCATTGGTGCTTTCCCAGTTATCATTTTGTGAATTCCCAACACAGCCGACTATGGCATACATATTTTTATGTTTGCATAGTCAACCACGCGCAACCCCACCTTTTCTATGTTTTTGATACGTATAGCTGAGCATACCTACGGATAAATCACCTGAAGATAGGTTAGTCAGCAGATGCATATCAAGACTCTTATGTGTGATGCTTTGTAGGTTTTTGGTTTTTCAAGACCCCTTCATACAGAATGTCCCAGTCCTTCATGTAAAGACCGAATACTCTGTTGTAAATATTAGGTTCCTGTATTATAGACAATTTTATTCGCATACGTTTTAGCAAGTGATGCTATGAGATTATCTGACCCTGTACTGCCAGTGCTATCGTAATAGACCATAAACCTTTCATCTACTGAACCACACATAAAGTTTCGTTTTCCAATTACATATTGCTTATTTATTCATAACTATCGTCGTCGAAAAGAATGTTCAGAACGTTTCCATCCACCGAGGTTTCATCCCTAGTCAATATTTTCTCCCGTTATGTCCGTCTCCTCCACTTGGAAGGGCCCAAGCCATTTTGACGTCAACAAATTTTTACACAACCAAACAAAACTATCAGATTTTTAATGACCTGGAATACAAATTTTGGTCAGATGCATCTTAGGGAGATTAAAGACTTTTACTATTAAAAGTCTTGTTCCCTCGAATGGAACGCAACCTGGAATTGCCACCACCAACTAGTTCAATGATAAGTTGTTTGAACATTGGTAATAAAGTTTACCTTTTTTCATCAAAATCACTACAAACGTAGGAAGAGCTCCAGTTTGCTTCAGCATATTTCCAAACAGGCGTTGGATGAAATTTTCTTGGTTCTTGCTGATTATTTTATCGACCATTTTGACTGGTCCGTTTTTAGTCACACTAGCATAGTTTGATACAGTCTTGTTCGGCCCCGTTTTTATCGTCCGCTTTGATAGAGTCATTTAGACGTTATCACCCGAAGTTTTTTTGAGTGTGTGCTTTAAAACTTATTGGTGATCTAGCAGTCAGTTTTGAGAATTAAAACCACCTCAGGTAGTCTTTGCTTAACATATGCGGAACTCGGAACTCGGGTGATCAGTAGACAAGTCAGCCCGATCATCACTATGGGAGATGTGGATACAGAGAGACCGCTAGAGGTAGCAACCTGCACTGAAATAATTGTTCGCAGTGAAGAATCAAGCGAGTCAACCTTAGCTTTCCTCCTTTTCCTTTTCCTTATCCGTTCCCTTCCTCGTTTCTCCGTTCTCTTCCTCGAGCAGCCTGCTCTGCAATACCTATTTGCCGTGAGGAGTCAAGCGAGTCAGCCTTAGGTTTCCACCTTTTCCTGCTCCGTTCTCTTTCTCATTTTTACAACCATAACTATGGTGTCATAAGCCTGCTTCTACAAGAATTTGAGACCTCCGATGAAAACTGTTCAAGATGTTGACTTTGTAGAAACCCGTTTGAAAACCATGGCTCCAAGAGCCATGTATAACATGACCCGAAGATTTTCACTAGCCGTCGGAGTACAGGTAGAGATGCTTCTAGATTTTAGTATGTCAATAGTTTCCATTTGGTTTGCTGTTGTTGTTTAGTTTTTTCGTGTAAATACTTGTTTGTGTTTTGTTATTTTGGTCCCACGAAGTTAGTCGGAAAAACAGTCAAGTCAAGCAAAGCCGCTTTGTTTGATAAAGTCATAACACTGCAGGGGATGACCAAGCCCTAAGTTACATATTTAGCGACTGCTGAAATCACAATCAGCCAATCGATCCCTCAGCACGGCTGCCACACCACTGGATTGAGTGAGAGTGTAATAATTTTGGAAGAGGGGTTTACTACCTGCAACTTTCTTGGTAGTTAACACTCAAATCCTCAAGTGGTCGATCAGAACAATAGTCACTTTAACCTTTTAGACTTAATATGAGCTTTATAGATATTTCAGGGTCCTTAAGTTTGGAACAAGTTATAGGTTGTTGGATTTTTTTTACACTGTTACTTCAGAATCCATAAACGTTTTAATGTTTTTAATTTTTGTATTATTCTTTTCGGGGTTTTTAACGTTTTTAGTTTATTTGAATATGTTCATCTGTACGGAGATTCGGCTTTCAGAAAGTTTTAGAAACAGTTTTTGGTTCAAAACTAATTCCTATTTGGTACAATGTATCATAAGTTCAATCATAATCATTCAACTAATTTCCAACCTAATCTATTTTTAAAAGCAGGATCACGAAAAACAAACAAAAATACCAAATTCTATTACGTGCAATATACGTGACCCATAAGCTATTAGTATCATCTAAAATTGAACTTAATGGCATGGAAAATTGTAATTTTTATTTTATTTCGATTTTTCGTTTCTCGATTTTTTCTTTTTCGTATTCTTTGTTTTTCTTATTTAAATATTTTTGTGAGTTTTCTTTGTTTTCTCGATTCATACATAGATATCGAAAAACGAAGAAATACAAAAATTTCTTATTCTTATCAGAATCACGAATTTAATAGAAAAAAACAACAAAACTATATACATATATAAGAAAATGTTAAATTATGGTTTGGAAAAATTAGTTTTAATCTGTAGTTTAGTTTAATAGTTTAAGATTTATTATTGTTTCGAAAGGATTAACATGTTGTGATATTTATACGATAATCTATGTTTACAGCTAACTCAACAACTATTTTTGCAGTTGAGCTAAAAACAATATTTATCAAAAAAGAAATAAAAACGAAATCTAAACGATCAAATTTCAATTAATTTCTAAACATTCACAGATAACCTTTATTTAACGAGTTATACGTATTAGATCTCCGACCTTCCAATATTTTTTTAAAATAAAATAACATTACTTCTTTTATAATCAAAACATAAATATCATATGTTTCTTTTCTTATTTCTTTCTTGTATTACATATATACAAAATGAGCATACATATTTTCTTATCCTAACTTAAATAAAATCTTTAAAGCTAACGTGTACCTACACTTTTCACTTTAAACATTTGAGTTTTTTAAAGCAGATCTTTCACATATATATAACACACATAAAAAAAATTAAATTGGAATAAATGGGTATGAATTTTAATGGCGTGAATTGTTCGTTTGGGAATATGAAGTTTATGAAAAAAAAAATCTAAATTTTTTACTCCCTTTTTGTAACGTTTTATATATTTATATCAAAGTGCGGTCGGTTATATGGAAAATGGTATGTTTATAGTTTAATTGGGCTTTCTGTGGAAAATAAAATGTTAAATATTTTGAAGTGTTGATAAGTAGTTTTGTCACGCAATACACAAAGGAATATATATAAAAGCGTCTTACTGCACAAGATAGTGTCTATAATATCAGGAAACAAAGATTATCACACTGATTCAAATGTAGATTGTCAACATTTTGAAGAATAAAATAGTTCATGTCTTTAGCTAGAAAATCTATCAAAGCTTATATTAACGAATAACCGTGTTCAAATGTAGATTATAAGGAAGAAAGAGCGAAGGATCACAGCTTTCAACCCAAACCCAATAATAAAGAGTCGCATGCTCTCGTCAAAATAGCGGGGCCAAATCAACGGCACAAAAGTTTTAAATTTTAATCGTTTGTGATCTTTAGGTAAATGCAAAACTGTGAACTTGTGTTACAAATACAAGTTTAATGTTTTGATATTTAAATTTTGTTCCCAATTTTATAATTTATAATCAGAACCAATCGATTAAGAAACCAACAAAGTCCAATGCTGGATACCGAAAGGCATAGCAAGAAAAAAATCAAAGCATATCTGAAATCTCACATTCAATAGAAATATATTTTTTCAATTTTTTTTTTAAATTAAAACGTCTTTAACTGGATCACTGTTAGCCCGAGCTGTAGATGTAAATGAAAATCTTATTGATTATATCCTTTATATATATACATATACATATATATATATATATATATATATATATATATATATATATATATATATATATATATATATATATATATATATATCTATATATATATATATATCTATATATATATATATATCTGTAGGTGGGAGGTAAACTACACCATGTCACATTTTTAAAATTTTACAGGAAAGCCAAAAAACTGTTTGAAAATGGACTATTTACTATGGACTTGGACTATTTAAAATGGTTCTATCTCGAAAACTAGACTAGTTAGGACTCAGTGCTTTTAACCTCTCGGTAGAGAACAAAATCCTGATTCTAACAGTATAAAAAAACGTATTTTGAAAAAATTGGACTTGGTGTAGTTTACCTCCCACCTACAGATATATATATATATATATATATATATATATATATATATATATATATATATATATATATATATATATATATATATATATATATATATATATATATAAATAAAGCAATTTATACCCCGCACATCAAAAATTAGATTTGGTTCGTTAACTCTTTTAGAACAATTATTAAATTATTACTAAACAATAAAGAAAATAAGAAAAGTGGTTTAAATCATTTAACAAACATTATGGTCGTAATTTAAAATTAAATTAAATGAAATATGTATAATCACACAACCAATCCTGAATTAGAACTAATGTCACTTCACACTTATAACTTCCAAAATTTTTTGTTATTTTTAACTAAACAATTATCCTTGAACCTTGAATAAAAATAAAAAAGATATCACTAATCCGTCAATCACACTTAATGAAAATATCAGTTAATAAAAGTTTTTAAATCACAACATTTATTTGAAATATCTTATAAAATCTACTACAATTTTCTAATTATATCTTTCACAAATTAAAATGCCGACAACAATAAAAAACAAAAGAGATAGTAAACTTTATAAAACTATCGATAGAATACTTTCAATATTATTGAATGCATTAATTATTTCCTAATCATCTAAGGCTGTGGAATTAATACCAAAACCACAATTGGAAAGCCGTACAGTTACTGCCGTTGTACGTACAGTACAGTACAGTACAGCGTACTGCCGTTCGTGAAAAAAATAGCGATTACCACTTTTGCTTATTTACGCTGAACCTAGTAGACATAACCTCAAAAAAATGATTTGATCTAATGTTGTTTAACATATATGAACTTATGACGAGTTTTGTAACATAAACTCACCCTTAAATTTTAATTTGAAATAGATTTTGTACAATAAACCGTATACAAAATTAATTAAAACATAAAATTTCGAAAACAATTATTGAAAAATGAAATTTTAACAAGAATATTTATTCAGACGGAAATTTATTCATTTAAGTGATTTTTTTCATTCAAGCCATCTATTGTAAATTTATTTAAAATGTAAATGAAAATAGCTAAGACACTTTTTTTTAAAAATAAAAACATTATAGTTTGATCTTTTACTGCATATTATGACAAAAGAATACAAATAAATTTAAAGGCTGATTCTAATACTAGCTAATAAAGATTTGTCTACAAAAATATTATCAAATGTAAATTTACCTCGGATTCTGCGTAAAACGGTTTTTGCTAAGATAAATTTTTTAAAAAGGCATGTGTTAAGGCTTAGACTTGTAGGTTGTTATAAAAACATTATTGTAATTTGTTCTTTTACTCCGAATGACTGAATATTTCCATAAATTTTTCGGGATCCAGTTTAAATTTAATTTGTTTAAAAAGCTATAACGAAATATGCCGATTATATTAGACCCCTATATAAAATATTATTTAGCGCATTTATCCCAAATAATTTTTCGCGGGTTTGTAATATGTGCCAATCATTAGTCCCTTCAACAAAAGAGCGGGGTATATTATCTAGCAAATTTGTTCCAAATAATTTTTTTTTTCAGGGTGGCAATAACTTTTTCTTAAATTTTACTTAGATTCTGCGTAAACGGTTTTGACTAAGACAATTTTTTTAAAAAGAAATTTGTTAAGCTTTAGGTGTGTAGGTTGTCATAAAAACATTATTAAAATTTGTTTTACTGCAAATGAGTGAATAGGATAGCAAATTGCATAGTTTTAGTCGATTTTCAGATACAAATAAACAAAAATTTTCACCGTAATAAGTGGTTAAACGTTTGTTGAATCTTATTTTGAAATATGTATTTACATACTCTGAAAATTATTTTTAATTCAAAAATAGTTTTATTAAAATTAGTTTCCAGTTTAATAAAACAAAAGTGGGACAGTATAAATTCAGTATTTGTATACTGAAAAATCACAATGAAATTAATCATAATATCAAAGAAATATGAAATTAATATTAAAGCAACGATATACTTAAACTAAATCTGTTTCTTACAGTTTTTTAAAGTTCTAAGTCATGTTTAATATCGAAAGTTAATCTGAAGGCGATAAACAAATTATTGTAGAATCTGGACCAAATAGCATAGATGAGGAGACTTTTATTTTGGTTTTACATCATATGCTTAATCAATTCAGGTATACTACTCAAAAAGTTTTGTGGCAAAAGGCGAGGTTCATCCAACCAACCCACACCACTAGATAAATCTTTGACCCAAATTATATATCTTGCGGCTTATTGGGTATGTTGTTTTTATAAATGCAGAAAAATTGGAAATAATTCAGTCAACCGTTGAAGTTGGTATACAATTAAATCGATGACAAAAATTCAAATTGCTTATATCAAAATGAAATAATTACCTATTATTAATTGTATTATTTATTTCATTATAATCCAAGCTCATAAAATTTATTATTTACAATAAAAAATCGTGATATCAGCTACAAAAAACATAAAAATGTAAATTTTAGTTCGTAAAAAAGGTGCAGTTTAAAGTTTAATAGTCAAAACTATCTGTTCAGTACAAAAAGAAGTGATATACTGTGTCAAGTAGAAACGAGTGTAAAACAAAACATTTCCAAATAATTAGGTGTTTTACATGATTTGAAATACTTAACAGGTCGTTCAATAAGTCCGTAGGATAAGTAAGAAAAAAACAACATTTTGACAAAACTCGATTTTTTTATTCAACATAGTTGCCTTCGAGGGCGATACAACGAGTATAGCGATTTTCCAACTTTTCTATACCACTTTTATAATACGATTTCTCTTTCTCGTCAGACCTCAGTTTCAGCGATTACTTCATCATTGGACTTAAATTTCTTTCCAGCAAGCATTCTCTTGAGATCTGAAAACAGGAGGGGCTAAATCTGGAGAATATGGTAGGTGGGTAAGCAATTCAAAGCCCAATTCATTCAATTTTGCCATCGTTTTCATCGATCTGTGACACGGTGCATTATCTTGGTGAAACAACACTTTTTTCTTTTGCAAATGTGGCCGTTTCTTTGCGATTTCAGCCTTCAATCGATCCAAAAGTTCACAGTAATACTTGCTGTTGATGGTGGTTCCTTTTTGGAGATAGTCGATGAATATTATTCTGTTCGTATCCCAAAATACAGACGCCATCACCTTACCGGCCGACTGTTGCGTCTTTGCTCGCTTTGGATTCGGTTCGTCGACTGCTGTCCACTCAGCTGACTGTCTTTTGGATTCTGGCGTGTAATTGTGAAGCCATGTCTCATTTATTGTCACATATCTACGATAGAATTCCCTTTTATTGCGGTTTAACAGTGCCAAAGACTCCTCCGAAGCATCGATTCGTTGTTGTTTTTGGTCGACTGTGAGCTCACGCGTCACCCAATTTGCACAGAGCTTTCGCATACCCAAATGTTAATGTAAAATGGTAAAAACACTACCTTCTGCTACCTTTACAATGTCAGCTATTTCGTGCACCTTCAATTTGCGATCGTTCATAACCAATTTGTGGAGTTTTTTCATGTTTTCTGGAATAACAGCCTCATTTGGGCGTCCACTGCGCTCTGCATCTTTTGTGCTGGTACGACCACATTTAAATTCAGCCATCCACTTCTCTACCATTTGTCTCGATGGAGCAGAGTTTGGATAATGTTTATCAAGCCATTGTTTGGTTTCCACTGTATTTTTTTTCATCAAAAATGCTTTATTAAAATTCGAAATTCACTTTTTTCCATTTTTTTTCAAAAACAAAAGTTGCTTCACACAAAATGCTATAACTCACGAATAAATAGTCAGATTGCTGTCAAATTTATGCACGTATCGTTTGAAGGTTAGTACTAAATAAAAATCATATGGAAAAAATTCTAGTAACGCCATCTATGTGTCATCCTACGGACTTATTGAATGACCTAGTACTTTGTCACTCGGATTAGAGATTAGAAACAACTTCAACTAACTAGGTATTAAAACAAAAGTTTCTAGTAAAAGTAAAAGTACAACATAATATTTATTTATTTATTTATATTCGAATGCGGAGTGAGAGCTAAGACTTTTATTTAATGAGTTCTGCTTGACACAGGATATCACTTCTTTTTGTAGTGAACCGATAGTTTTGACTATTAAACTTTAAACTGCACCTTTTTCACGAACTAAAATTTACATTTCTGATGTTTTTTGTAGCTTTGACTAACACTAACCGCTATCGATATTGTTGAAAATCATATCCCAACGCAAAATTCATTTAAATTTAAGTTCTTATTATAGCTTTGCGTTTATGAATTATTTTGCTTTACTCACTCCCATTTAATTTCTATGCTATGACTTTAAAACGAATTTATAGTTAAAAACAAAAATCTCGTTTCTTTGCTTTCGTCAAAAACTTCAAAACAAAATCTTTTGTAATTAAATTTAAAACAAAACAAATTTAATTAAATCATTTCGTTTCCGGAGTTTTGATGCAAACATTAAAAAAAAACTAAAACATTTATTCATCCATTCATTTTGTAGCTTTTATTGCTATAAACTCTTTTAAAACGTGTTTTTGCTACATACATATTTCGTTGTTCAACACATAATTTATATTTTGCTTTTATATTTTTGTTTTTTTGTTCTTAATTTAAAAATTAAGTTTTTTAATCAAAAAACTTAAGTCAAATAGAAACAAAGGAAACAAAATTTATTTTTAAAGTTTTGAGTATGTGCTATGACGCTCTTTGTTGAAATAAATTGTTACTCAATGTAAATCTTATTCCAAAGTTTTTTATTTTTCACAATAAATGCAAACTAAAAAACAAATTAACAAAAATTAAACTAAAGTAATTTAATTATATTTTATAAAAATGAATTTGTTATTTAAAATTGGAAAACGAAAGATTTAAATTAAGATCATCAATCAGTATTGAAGGGAAATTGTACATTTGTTTTGGTAAAAGTGTTAGACACATGGATATGACGTAAGTTCGACTTTCTTTTTTTTCAATTTTATTTATTTATTTCAATTTTTTGTTTGTCCATAGAATTTCAAATTAAGGGTTTAGCTTGGCGAGCTTTTCATCTAATGTTATAATTCAAAAGTTTGTTATGCCAAATATATTTACATTTTACTTCGGTCTGAAAGGCCTAAGTATTACATCCATGAGCTAAAAGTGAAATTCTTACCCCCACCTTTTTTGGCATTTCTCGACGTTTTAGGACCTACTGATTCTAAAAAAGTAAAAAAAAATGTATGTCTGTCTGTCGGTCGGCGGTCCGGACGTCACAACCTACGAAATCTAGAAAACCGCTGGACGGATTTCAAAAATTGTTTTTTCTAAAAATAGGTTTAATCAATGAAAAGAGCCGAAAGGACGATGTGTCCGATAACTGTACCGAAAGTGTGCCAAAAAAATCGTCAAGTGTGTCAAAACAAGGAAATATGCATATTTTTTGTTTGAAAAACGTTCATTTTAAGTGATTACGAGTAGGAACATTACATTTGGAGAAATCTTGGTAGTAGGGATTGGGATGTGAGACCAAAATCTAGATTAGTGCATTAGAAGTTTGTCAAAAAAATGTTGTCAAGTGTGTCAAAAGAAAGATTTTTATTTATTTTTTTACCCAATTTTTTTGAAAAAATAAAATTAATTATTTGTTTGATATGAAATTTTATTATTATTATTGAGAATTATGGCATTATAAGTTTGTCAAAAAAATATTGTCAAGTGTGTCAAAAGAAAGATTTTCATTTATTTTTTTACCCAATTTTTTGGAAAAAAATGAAATTAATAATTTGTATGACATGAAATTTTATTATTATTATAGAGAATTATGGCATTATAAGTTTGTCATAAAAATAATGTCAAGTGTGTCAAAAAATGATTTCATTTATTGTTTTATCCAATTTTTTGGAAAAAAATGCAGCTGTTTTTATGACGTAAATGTAATGGAAAATGAAATTGGACATGGAAATTTTTGAATTTGTTATAGTTTTTGAAATATTTTTGGAATTTTGAAAAAGTTTGTATTTTTGATTTTGTAATAATTTTTGCAATATATTTAGAATTTTGAAAAAAGTTTCAATTTTTGATTTTGTAATGATTTTGCAATATTTTTAGAATTTTGGAAAAGTTTGAATTTTTAAGAATTTTTGGAATATTATTGGAATTTTTGGAAAAGTTTAAATATTTGATTTTATTCTAATTTTTGGAATATTTTTGGAATTTTGAAAAAAGTTTGATTTAATTTAATTTTTACAATATTTTTGGAATTTTGAAAGAAATATGAATTTGTGATTTTGTAATATTTTCTCGAAACGCTAAGTGGAGAGGTTTTTGAGTAGTTTGTTGAGTGTATCATCTTTTCACTAAATTATGTTAATTTATGATCTGTTATAATTTTCCGGCAACATATTGATGTTTCGTGTTAGTTTTGCAATAAATTTCTAAACAGAGATACAAAATACTTGTACTTTAACAAAAGCTGCGTTTTTTTTCATTTGGGTCAGGGTCAAGGTCTAGATCAATTCTATTTTTTAGATGTAAAAACCACAACAACTTAACCCAGATATTTATCTTATCAATGATCTAAAATATTTTGGTTACATAAAATTGCAAGAGATGGCGAAACGTAGGTTTTGACTTTATAAGGTTGGTATGGTAATTTTAAAACTTATGAATGCCAAAGAAAATTTATTCAAAATAAAAAAACTGTCAAAGATACTTAGTTAAATTTGTTTAAAATCTATTTTAATATGATTTGTTTTCAACATGATTTCAATAAATTTGCTTAAAATTAATTTTAAAGCAATATCTCCGATATAAAATCCATATTTTTTAAAGAATAGATGTTTACAATTTTTTATTAATTATCAATTATTTTATTTCATTTTATTTCACGCCATTTGCAATAATCAATGAACATTGCCATATGTAAAAAAATGGATTAGTGTTTCTGATTAAATTTTTTGAATTTTTTTTATATGAAGTTTTATTTTTCAAGAGACGTTAAATATTTTTTGAATTTTTTTTATATTGAGTTTTAATTTCAAAATGGCGCTACAAGTTCACAGTTTTTTTTTCTCAGCTGAGTGTTGCCAACCATTTAAAATATAATATTTTGTTTCTTTGCGTGACCCGGATCGTTTTTTTCAAACCTTGACCCTGACCCAAAGGAAAAAAACGCAGCTAAAGAGTTATGTTTGATATACATCGCTACCCAAAACTAAAAACCATGTCCTCATGAAAGTTTTTTTTACGAAAACTATATCAATATCCATAACCCAGACCGAAGTCTTGATATCTCAGAACTGTGAGATTTCAGCCTCTTCATATTTTCAATATTTCATATATATGTAATTTTTGATTTATAATATGTATAACGTTACTGAAAAATGCTTAAAAACAAAATTTTAATTCCCAGCTTGATCCAAGCTAGTTAGTTAGTTTTAGCTAGCTAGTTAGTTTTATAAGTTAGTTAGTTAGTTTTTATAAGCTAGATTACATATCCAAAATAAAGCTACAAACTGCGTTTAATGCATGTATCAGATTTGTACAAAATCTAAAACTTTATGACCATATCTCTAAATTCTCATCATCTATACTGGGGTGTCCATTGTTCACTTATTACAGTTACCGAGTTCTTATGTTACAAAAAAATTATTATTTACCAATACACCAAACTATGTTCGTAATAGATTTAAATTTAGTAGATCAATCAGGACCAGGAATTTAAATATTCCCTCGTTCAATGGTACTAGAATCAAAAGGAATTATTTTGTAGATGGCGTCGTGCTCTGGAGGGTAGCGAAAATCCGAAATTCTACGTCCACGCCGTGCTACCTGGGTAACGCTAACAGAATTAGGTTGGTGTAGTTGAGAGGGGCAGAGTAAATACTGCTTATACTTAATGATTCTGCACCATGGCGAGTCATTGGCGCCATAAAACCAGTGCAACTCAAGCGTCTGTTCTCCATGTTAGGGGCGGCTTGGAGCGGGCGTCTGTCTTGGATCAAGCGGCTCGCTATATAAATGTGTAGAAAGCGTCTGTTCTCCATGTTAGGGGCGGCTTGCAGCGGGCGTCTGTCTTGGATCAAGCGGTTCGCTATACAAACGTGTAAAAAGGTTGTTTCTGGTGACCTTAAGATGCAGAACGAACCCATTCACGAAAATTTGGGTTGGGCGAAGGGCTAACACCCCATTTCCGTAAAAAAATTATTGTCATGAATTCTGTACACAGGCCTCGGAATATCCCGGATTCAATATTGGAACGACCTCGGAAACTGTACCCGGACTACGATTTAAAAATGGGAACCTGGAACGTGCTAAGCCTCAGAAGACCAGGAGATCTCCTGAAACTAACACAACAAGTTGAGAGCTACTCACTGGATATAGTGGCATTACAAGAACTAAGATGGCCAGGGAGTGGAATCCATGAAACAGCGAAAGGATACACTCTTTATTATTGCGGTCATCAAAACGGAGGAGAATTTGGAGTTGGCTTTCTTATACACCGTCGCGTGAATCAGCATGTTATCGACTTCTGCTCAATTAATATGCGGTTATGCACACTGAGAATCCGCACGCAAAAATTCAATGTAACGATCGTCAATGTTCATGCACCTACTGAAGATAAAGCAGATGATATTAAAGACCTGTTCTTCCTAGAACTCGAAGAAGTCATCAATAACATCCCGCGGCACGATATAAAAATCGTGGTAGGTGACTTTAATGCTCAAATTGGTAGGATTGCAGAGCTTAAAACACATATCGGCCCCAACAGCTTGCATCATACCAGCAACAATAACGGTTTTCGCGCAGCCGAGCTGGCTATGATGTATGATCTAGTCATTTCCAGCACTTTCTTCCCTCACAAGAGAATTCACAAAGCAACGTGGAAATCAACTGACGGAAGAACGGAAAATCAAATCGATCACGTCATGATCTCTAAGAGACACTCTACAAGTGTAACTGACGTTCGATCATACAGAGGTGCTGATATGGACACCGATCATATGCTTGTCATCTTTAAGTACAAGTGCAAATTATCATCTCCATTTAACAGACAAGCAAAAAAGACCGTGCGCTGGAATGTCGAAGCATTTAAACATCCGGAAACGCTGAATAGATATCAGGAAATAATAACACAAAACATAGAAGAGCATGACATCTCTTCTGAGATGCCATTAAACATACAAGAAGAATGGCAAACGCTTCAATCTACCATTATAGCCGCAGCACAAACTACAATCGGAAAACAACCACCGAAATCACACAACGAATGGTTTGACGACGAATGCCGCCAATCCGTTGAAAATAAACAAAAACTGCGAGAAAAATGGTTAATAAGGAACACCCGAAGCTCCCAAGCTGATTATCTATGCGCCAGAAAAGCCTCAGCAAAACTTCTACGTAAAAAGAAACGCGAACACATGAAGAGCTGCATCGAAAACATCGACCTACATGCGGCCAACGGAAATTCAAAAGAGTGCTTTGCCAATGCACGGAATCTGACAAAAGATTTCCACCCAAGATCTACAGCCATCAAAAATGAAAACAATGAACTTACAACAAGTGAACGCGATGTGCTGGCAGTGTGGCGATCCCACTTTCAAGACCTACTGAATAGAACGAATGAAGTTCATCCTATTCGAGCAATTGCTCCGTCAAATGAGGAGATTTTTGTCCCTTACCCAGCAATAGAAGAAGTGGAAGCTGCCATTAAAAAACTGAAAAATGGCAAATCACCAGGTTTCGATGGTATTCCCGCAGAACTTTTGAAAAATGGAGGAGCAGCTCTGGTCTCACGTATATATGATCTGATTCTTGCAATCTGGGACCAAGAAGAACTACCTGCTGAATGGAAAACAGCTCTCATTGTTCCGCTGCATAAGAAAGGTGACCGTCTAAAGTGTGCGAATTATCGTGGCATCGCACTGTTGAACACTGCATATAAAATACTAGCTAATGTCGTACTTGCTCGACTCATCCCGTTCGCCGAATCTATCATCGGTGACTATCAGTGTGGTTTTCGTCCCAACCGTTCAACCACAGATCAATGTTTTACCTTAAGGATGATTCTAGAAAAATGTTGGGAGTACAACATCAGCAATCACCAGCTCTACGTTGATTTCAAGCAAAAATATGATAGTATCATCCGCGAAAACCTTTGGTCCGCACTCATATGCCTTGGCATCCCAGAGAAACTTGTTTCTCTGTGCAAACTCACAACATCGGGATCAAATTGTAGAATAGTAATCGAAGGGTCAGTTTCTGATCCTTTCGATATAACATCAGGTGTTCGACAAGGTGATGCACTCGCGCCCGTACTGTTTAATTTGGCGCTGGAGTACGCGATAAGAAAAAGCCGAATTGAGACACAAAACTGCATATATAACAAATCTAGTCAAGTTCTTGGCTACGCAGATGATATTGTGCTTCTCGGACGTAGAACAAGCGATATTAAGGATAGTCTCTCTCAGCTTGAAAGAAATGCTAAACGACTTGGATTATGCATCAACACCGGCAAAACCAAAGTGTTAACAACATCTAAGAACATACCTCCCGGAAATCTGGATACTGGCGACTATGAAGTGGAACGCGTGGAAAACTTCAAATACCTCGGGTCTGTAATAACATCGTCAAATGACATGCAGGCAGATATCAAAGCCCGTGTCTCTGCCGCATACAGAGTTTTCTACGCATACTCAAAACTTCTGCGATCAAAATATCTTTCGCGGTCGTGTAAACTCACACTTTACAAAGCATTAATTCGACCTGTGCTTACATTTGGAAGTGAAAGCTGGACACTGACTTCCTCCGATTGTAGAATTTTATCAACTTTCGAGAGGAAGGTCATACGAACAATTTATGGTCCATGTAAAGTTGCTGAAAATCAGTATAGAATCCGAATGAATCACGAAATCAGACAGCTTCTTGGAGGCTGTGATGTAATCGGATTCATTAAATCCAACCGGATTAGATGGTTTGGTCATGTAGAAAGGGCTCCATTGGATAGAATGATAAAAAAGCGTCCCAACAACAACCAGCTGGTGTTCGTCGAAGAGGAAGACCTAGACAACGCTGGCGTGATGACATCATCCAAGACCTTCGTGATATAGGATGTCGAAACTGGGGTCAACTGGTCATGGAACGAGATAATTGGAAGCTGATTGCACAGACGGCAAAATCCCTCCATGGGATGTAAACGCCAGAGAGAGAGAGAGTCGTGCTCTGGAATCAACTTCCGCACAGTATGAAACATGTAAAGATACATCTACTATCAGTCAATATTATCCACTAGCTTACCCAAAATCAAATCAATATAAATAAAACATAAGGAATCCCCAATGACACAATTATATTTCATAAAAACAACAATAAAGACAAACGTTAACATCGTATCGTATGTTTACGATAAAAAAAAAATAATAACAAACTTTTTTTATCAAATTTCAGAACATTAAATAAATTTAAATGCATATCTTTTATGATTTGCATCTTTGGTTAAATTGTGGGGAAAGAATTAAAATTAAATTTATACATATATATTTTTTTGTGATTATTGCATTTTTTATATATTAATTTAAAATAGTAAATAAAAATTGATTTGAGTAGGGATTATATACATTAAATTGAAATTGGAAAAATTATATAAAAGAAATGAAATTGAATAATAAAATTCAGAATCAGTTTGAACTTAAATTATTGTTTTACTTTCTCTCTGATTTTCCCTGATCTCTCTGAATTTGACTTACGTCAAATGGGTCTAACGGTTGTTCCTTGGTGCAAAGTTGTTTCGTGCAAATTGTATCACTGAGTGGCCGGGACAGTTCTAGAAATACGGATGAATTAGACAGAGTTATATCACATCGTCTCCAGTGTTCGCTTCCACAAAATGTTGCAGAATAGGCAAGGGGTTAACCTGTGTTTTTTGATATCCAGATAAATGAGTTGTCAATGATCTTGGTAAAAATGACATCTAAACATAAACTTGAAGCCAAACCATGTTGAGGCCAAAAACTGCTCAGGTCAGTTGAAACGAAACATTTTCGTTTTGTGTGGCAAATATGCGACTGGTAAGTTTTGTCGATTATATGCAAGTTTTATGTAGTAACCGTCTTATTTTGACTAATTTTGATTACATTTAGATCAAAACTTTTTGTTATCATATTTTTCAATTTTTTAAAACAAAAGCTAGCATAATAGGCAAGGGGTTAACCTGAGGTTTTTAAAATCAAGAGAAATGAGTTGTTACAGATCTTGGTAAATGATATGGGATATATCAGATCTTGGTAAATGAAATGGGATAAAATTGAGGCCAAACCATCCACTGTGCTGAAGTTAGAGCTTTATCAAGCAACGGGCTTAGGAATGGCAGCTTATTTAGAGGATGTTTTCGTTGTAAGTGCAATTAAAAATACTTTATAACTTAGTTCTGCACAAATATAAATAACTAATTTAAAGATTATTGCCATCATTCAAAATCAATCATAACTTAAGAAAACAATAAGTTTAACTGTCCATAAAATCTAAAAATAATTTTCCGAATAATTCCAATCGTTAAATCAAAAATTTGATATCAAACAATTTCAATCAAATAAAAGTTATTCCATGAAATCAAATCAAAATATGAGAAAAATTAAAAAATTTCCTTCATCTATCAAATCATTACTGTGGGAACGAGATAAGAAAAAAAGTCCAAGCGGCAGGTATATCCGCTAGAAAAAGGTAGATTTCGGGATCAGACAGTTTTGTGTACAAGTAGAATTAGATATATCAGATTAGTTTATATAAAAAAAATAGTTACAAACAGAATTACCAAACGGACTTTTAAAAATAAACTTATTTATGAGCAAACCCACAACTATGCAATTTTGGAACGATTTTTTAATTGACATAAAGTCAACAACTGTAAGAAATATCATCAATCTTAGTTCCTTTTTAATTTAGGAAAAATATTATTTTTTTTTGTTTATCTGCAAAAATTTACAATCTTTTTTTTTTTTTTTTTTTTTTTATTCAAAGTTAGGCATGTTTAGTGTTAATTATAATAAATTATAAATTAACGTCTCTGAATATCCGAAGATACCATGCCAACTAGGGATAAGAATGGAATGCAAATTAAGATTCTCTGAGAAATTTATGAACGTTAACTTTAAAGCCTTGAGGATTAAATTCATCAGGGAAAACCCAGGAAGGTAAGGCATTCCAAAGATGAGATACTCTGTTGAAAAAGTCACGTTGGAAGGCTACAGTTCTACACCTAATTATTTGAACGGTAAAGGGATGCGCTGCTACGTTTGCTCTGGTGTGACGCGAAAGGTTTGATGATTTAGGTAAAATCGATTTGATCTCTTCAGAAGCTCGTTCATCCATAACATATTTATAAAATATAGTCAAATCAGCAACATTTCTTCTGTGCTGCAAGGAATCAAGACCGTTAGTAAGACTTGGGTTACCAATGAGTTTAATAGCTCTACGCTGTACAGAATCAAGGCAGTTGAGACTACTCAAGTAAGCTCCACCCCATATGTGAGAACAGTATTCCATGCAGGGACGTATAAAAGATTTATAAACTAAAAGAAGTTGTTCGCTATCGAAAAACTTACGACATCGCCCCAAAAATCCTAACTTTTGAATGACAGACTCATTCTCTAAAAGATTTTTGGGGCCAAACGTTAATGGGAAAGGATTGGGTGTCGTTAACCTAGAAAAATGACAAACCTGTGTTTTGCTTGTATTGAATTCAACACTGTTAGCAATACCCCAATCCATAATTGTTTTAAGATCAGTGTAAATTTTAATTTAATCTTTGTTGAAAAATTAAATTTTAATTTAATCTTTTTTTTTAATTTAATCTTTGTTGTAGGAAATTATTTTGATGTGGGCCAAAAAATGCACAAATAATCACATTACTGATTGCAGATAGCTTATGGCAGATGTCTGGTTTTCAAAAAATGATAGAAACGTGTTCAAATAATTAATATTTATAAATTTTGTTTCAATGTTGGGCTCCGTACGGCCGTTATAACGGTTTGAATTTAGGGTATTCAATGTCGATTATCGAGTACCCGGGTACCCGGGTAGTTTTGGCTTCTTTAACATACTCGACTACCCGGGTATTTCCATTAACTACCCGGGTAATTTGATCGACTGTAAAATGTTAATTTTCAACAAGCAATTAAAATATTCCCAAGCTTGAATTTATATTGATTGGGACGTAGTACCTAGGACCTTGTAAGACTTAGTGGGACTTAGGTCTTAAGAAGGCTCTCTGTGTTGTTGTGACTCATATTATAACTTATAAGTCCTATTAAACAACACATGTTATTTTTAAAAAAATCAGTCCGAAGAAAATTCATACAATTCATGCCGAGTGAACAGCGTTAAGGAAATAAGTTAAATTTTATTCTTTTCAACCAAAATCTTGTACCTGCGTGTCTAATATTGATTTCCTTACATAATCTGTTCTTTAGGATAATGAACAGAATGCTAAAAACCTTGAAGAAGATGCTGTTAGACAAAACTGTGAGGCATTATCGTTAATGAGAATTTTTCCCTCCCAAACACCTGCTAACGCTTGCTCAAATTTATATGAAAAATAGAATAATAGAATTACCAATGATGAAATTTCTTTAATTTACCAATCTTAAGAAATTGAAATTATTGCTATTGATGATTGGCCATTGGTGGAATTTTCAATACCTTCTTTGATGTTTGTCTTAAACAAGCTTCAATGTATTTAAAGTGACTTCGTAAGAGCTAGTTAACAAATGAAACTTAAATATATAAACCCTACACGGCGGCACTTCCAACATACCCTTACTTTTATAGATTTATTTTATTACTTTTTCAACTACTCGGGTACCCTGATAACCCGGGTATTTCAGAAATTAAATACTCGACTACCCTGATACTTGCAAAGTCGAGTAATTTGAATACCCTAGGTTTGATTGACCCTAGGTTGTTCCAAAAGTATTTTAAATTTTGCAAGCTTTTTTGTTGGAGCCGCTTACTCAGGAACCTCTATTAGCAGGGGTTTATTTTTACAAGAAATTGAAAAAACGGTTCCAAAAATTTAAATTTCAAATTGCTAAATTTGTTGATTTTTTTTAAAATATTAGTATCCAAACGGCTGTTATAACGATTTTAAAAATTCAATTTTTTTTAGTAAATAACCTTTTTATACCAAGAAACGTATTTTGCTGATTCACAACTTGACCGCAACAAATGCGATCGTGAGAGTGCCAGTCGTTTTCGTTATATATCATAGTCGTTTGATCCAAAATTTTTTCCGAAATTCCGAGATAAGGCACATTGCAATAGGTAGAGTTTTTATGAATTTTACCAAAAACAAAACGAAAACATTAAATTCCTATCACTATCTAATCTTAACAACATAAATATTGAGAGGACATTGATTTCGTTCCATCTTTCGATATTTGTATCTACTTATGTCATGATGATTTTTGTTTTTGTTTTTCTTGGAACACGTTCATTTTTTTCTTTCTATATCTTGACTTTTTCCTTATGTTCAGATCCAATGGACAAGTGTTGGATGTAGTAAATTAGATAAACAAAACGTGACTAGATTATATATGGTTTGATTGACTAATGGAAAAAATAATCCTTTTAGTTTTCCTTCCATTTGGTTGTTTTTGTTATTGTTATTCTCTTGTGCCATCTCTATTCGTATATAAGTCATTTTCATCTTAATACAAATTATTTCTTAGGTGTTGTATTGTATCTATTTTTTACATGGATGTTTATTCTGAAGAGAATAATAACTTGAAACAATTATAAGTTTATTGTTTTTGGAATTATTTCGCTATAAAAGACAGAATAAGAAGTGAAACGGCTTATGCTTGGGTGCTTACAGTGACATAATTTTTTAATTGTTTTGAAGAATTCGTTGCTTTTTTATTTGACTGAAAAGGGTTTTTTAAATAAAAATGAAAAATAAAATACACTTACGGAATGAATGCAGTGAGCTATATGATTAAAGAAAAATATATGACAATTACTGAAAAAATGTCTCTTCAAGGTTTAACCTTAAAATCTGGATACAAATGGAAAATTCGGCGTTCCAAGTATTGGTAAGGACGATTTTTCTTCTCTAGGACAAGAGGGGCCTCTGTATGTTAATAAATTTGAGCATGTGTGTCCTGTCAATTTAGCATGTGTGCTTATATTGAAATCCAGCCAACAATGAGCAAGGATGGGAATGGCTTTATTTATTTTTAGTGAATTAATTTTGATTTTTTGCAACACAAGTTGCAACATTTAATATTGTAAATTTTCTTGAAACAATTTTTCCATTCTTTGCGTTACGAACAACAGCAGCCAAATTCTGTAATTGTGAAGCGGTGAAGTGATAAGTTTTTTAATGAAAAGAAACGAAGAAATTTTTATCACTTCACCGCTTCAC